>NMUG010003498.1:0-14742 GCA_002855965.1 Monotropa hypopitys
AAGTTAAACAAATTGTTTTTTTTTATGAAAATAGGTTTTTATCTTTCTTAATAAAAAATATTTGTATAAAAAAATATTTTTAAAGAAAAGTAGTTTAAAAACTATTTTTTTATAGAAAACTGATTTTGTTATAAAAAAATTATTATAGCAAAATTATTGTTTTAAATATCAACGACATAACGCAATTGAGGTGGGACCCAGATCTCGGTTTGAATTATCCATGCAGAACTCCGAAGTAAGAGTAAGAAAGTAAAGAGTTTGAACCGTTTAATGAAATCAATCATTGTCATTATGAGAAAATATGACGTGTCAAAAATTATGAGATGGAAAGTGTTGATACCCACACTTCCTTATTTTATAATATTTATGTGTGCACTATAATAAAGCAAACATGCATCACATTGCAAGGAAGGTAGAGTCCCGCAACTCGGGGGGCCCATATAAATAATATGATTTATTAATAAATTTCAAAATATTTTTTAAATCACTATAAAAGAAATCAGTTCGTTTGAATAACTATAACTACTTCATCCAAAATGATTTAGAACTTAAAACATGTTAATGAAAATCCAATTACTAAATGAAGCACTTATAGTTATCTAATTGCGTGAAAGAAAATGATGCAGTCCATCCAACTTGGACCCTGGCTGATGAAGTAGACCGCTGCTTGCTTCGGTGCTTCTATACTTGGCTGATCCAAGCTCTGGATGCTGATCGTCCTCTACTTCTTAGCTTCTGCTGCTGAGGCTATTCCTGCTAGAGCGTCGACATGAGCATTCTGCTCCCTGCCGACTTGTTGGATTTGGATTTGCCTGAATAGCCACAGCCTTTCTCTTGCCTTCTACACATAGCTTCCCATTAGCTCGTCTCGGCACTCGTAGTCACCGTTGATTTGGTTGACTATGAGTTGAGACTCGATGTAGACCTTGAGGCTTTGGATTTCCAGCTCTTCGACAGCTTTGAGTCTGGCAAGCAGGGTGATGCTATCCAATGCGATAATCCATGCATATAAATGTTGAGGAATACATTGTAAAGACAACTGGTGGTCAATCAAAAAATACAGAGGGATAACTTGAAACCACCGAGGATGAGAAGAATGGTTGTAGAATAGATGAGATACCAACCAGACAAAAAGGAGTTCGATACCACAACAAACTTGGTGGTCTTGTGTGAAATAATAAAGTGTCAATCCTCAGAAGGTCTCTGCCAAGATTGCTAGAATTATTGACTATCCGTCAAATATTGCATCCACATAGAAAGCTACTCGTAGATATAGAAATCCATCATTGCGAGAAAAGAATAATTTGGACAGTAATACAAAGGCAAATGCATATAATTGTCGGTGAGATCCAGCCTCACTATCAGTCAATCGAAAAAAATCAGGACCATGAGGGTCATAATATGCCTTGTCACCAAAGAATCCCACACAAAATCGGACCGGATCATGGGAAATCTGTTAATGTCATCAACAATCAGCGAGTTTTCTCAAACCCGTCAAGGTAGAGAAGGTAGTCCGAGCATTCTTTACGGGAGAAATACGGATCAAGGTCTCCAAAGAAGGTTTCATCTATAAGGCAAAATGGTACTCCTCAAGTGTAGTAGTAAGCTCGTAAAATCCAAACCTAAAGAAGCTCAAGCTAGGAACCTAGAATCGGATAAGAGCTGGCGAAAAGTCTGGAGCTGTGGTCATAGTCAATAAAACTCGCAATTCCACAAAAAATCTGCTAAAAAGGGGAATGCTTGACAGAAGTGAATGAATCCCACCATGCTAGCAAAAGCGACGGGAAAGAAGATGGAAAAGACATCCTACATAGAGGAAACAAAAAAAATGGCAGCAACATGTGAGTATCCTTTCTATATATATATACAGAAAACTTCATATAAGGGATCCCCATCTAAATGAATTTGCAGACTTCTAATCTTGATCACTCATCCTTGTTTTTCACACATTAAAGTGTACTATAACATAAACCCTTGGATGAATCTAATGGTCAAGATTAGAAGTTCACGAACTCATTTAGATGGGGATCGCTCACTTGAAGTGGACTCATATATATATATATATGCACAAAAAAGAGAGCTAAAAAAAGAAGCAGTAGTACATCAATATCGTGTTTTCATATATACATATGCAAGAAAAAAAGAGAACAAAAAATGCAGTAAAATATAACAATACAGAGAAGAAACAAAATAATAACGTACAAGTAGAAATATGGCAATACATCATAAAATAAAAGCAAAAAATAAAATGTCTATACACCTACAGGAATCAGATATCCCTATTGCGGTTGTGGTTCGATCTGTCTCTCCTCCTGGATCTCCTGTCAACTGAACCACGAGGAGGATCTAGGGCATCCTGCAAAAGAAAGAAAATTCATAAAAAAATAGCTAAAGAAGGAAGAAAAACAAAAAATGTATACAAATATATACATAATCATGCGGTGGCTACTGACAATGAGGAGGAATGCCCCCACCAGAAGAGCTCCTGTGTCAATGTCGCTCTGCCTCATCCAAAACTGAAATTGCTAAAAATGACGAAACTGCTGGTTCTCCCTATCTAATTGCAAAAATTGATCTCAACGCTGCTGTCCTGATACAGAATCCCTCAAACCACCCATCTCCTGATAAAATTAGTCATGCTCTACACCAATTGATTGGCTGCTGTAAATGTGAGTGGTGGTGGCAAAGCGGTCAATAGAAACACTCTGAAACTAGGTAGTATAGTCGTCTGCAGCCATCCAACCTCTAATGTCAACAATTCGAATGCAGGGGGAGTACTCATGACCATAGGTGGTAGAAAATGTACAATGAGGGATTCGTATTTGCCCATTCACTTGGCACCAACAATGATCGTCCATGTACAACTCCGAGGAAGTAAAAGAGTGAAGAGAGAATCAACGATGGGAGAGGTACATCTCAAGGTTGTAACCACCACCCTGAGCCAAATATTGAAAGGGCTACCACACAATACGAATAGGTGTGACCAACTCCAACTGAGTACAAAGTGTCACAAAATCCAGTAGGGCCAAATAATAGGCAGATGGTTGTGGCCAACGGAGAGCTCGAGGAATCAGATCGTCACCTAACATGGTCACTAGGCGACAACACTCATATGCTTAAATTACCACCATAGTACAAAAGACCAGAATCTGAGCTGAGTGGGAGCTGGGAAACTCACTCTCTTCTGCATCGCCTGGAAGAAAGTCGCAAAGGTAAAATCTCCCCAATCAAAGCAGGAATCATCATTAAAATCAACCATCCCAACATATGTAGTAGGAAACTTAATGATTTGTTGCTAAGAAGGCAAGACACTAAGAGCAGGATAAGAAGGTGACGACGATGCTGAAAGAGGTCAACACCATCAATAGGAGAAGTGTAAAAATGAGGGCCACCCCTCAAAGCAGAACCAAGAATCTGACGGCCTCTCAACTCGTAATGAGAAATACCCATAATGCGGGCCCACTCAAAGTGAGTAACGCCAAGCTCGCAATCTCCAAGATACGAAGTATTGGTCTCGCTAAACCAATGCTCTGCTAAAGTAGAAACCAAAGTATGTCTACAGCGAAAGGGTGAAATGGAAAGAAAATCACAGAATCCATGTTGAACAAGAAAATCACGATAAACAGGGTGAACCCTGTTGCAGATCTCAATGACCTAGTACCACGTGCCTCTAAAGATCCTCATGGGCGGAACTATCTGGGTCCGTAAAAATATGGAAGGGTGCGAGCCAAGGTGAGTCAGTAAAGATGTGTCAGGAATGTGAGTACTAGCGGCTCTAAGCTTGGGAACAACTATCAAACCGCTTAGAGAACTACCAATGCTTGACTTAGAAAACATCTCAAAATAATTGCAGTGAGGCATCAAAGGATCAAAAGTGTCAGCATCAGAACCAGTCTCCCCATCACCTAAAAAGTATCATCCTCATGTGAAGGTCTCGATGGACCAGCGTTAGATGCAGACTCTTTTCTCGGACGTCGACGTGGAGCCATCTTAAGGGAAAAGATAAAAAGGAAATATCAAAATCATATCAAAATCATGGAGGGGGTATTATTACACTACAATCAATGACAAAAGTCGGTCCTACAAGGACTGTTTTCTTTTTCAAAATTCGGTGATTATTAGCCAGAAATGATAGCTTAAAGTTCCAAGGCTAGAATGACGACCTCTTTTTCATAATTCGACGATTCGTAGTCGGTAATGATAGATTAAAAGTAGCAGTTCCTAGGCTAGAATGACAGCCTCTTTTTCAAAATTCGGTGATTCATAGTCGGGAATGATGGCTTAAAAGTAGTAATTCCTAGGCTAGAACGACAGCCTCTTTTTTAAAATTGGCATTTCTTAGTCAGGAATGATGGCTTTAAAGTAACAATTCCTAGGCTAGAATGACAGCCTCGTTTTCAAAATTCGGCGATTCTTAGTCAGGAATGATGGATTTAAAATAGCATATCCTAGGCTAGAATAATGACCTCTTTTTGCGGCGATTCGTAGTCAGAAATGACTGCTTTAAAGTAGAAATTCCTAGGCTAGAATAACGACCTCTTTCAAAATTTGGCGATTTTTTAGCCGAGAATGATGGCTTTAAAGTAGGCTAGAATGACGGACTCATTTTCAAGATTTGGCGATTCGTAGTCAATAATGATAGCTTAAAAGTAGTAGTTCCTAAGCTCGAATGACGACCTCATTTTTTTAATTCGGCAATTTTTAGTTGGGAATAATAGCTTTAAATAAGCAATTCCTAGGATAGAACAACCACCAATTTTTATTTTCGACAATTCCTAATTTGGAACAAATGCCCGTGTTATTCCTAATGCAGGCTATTTTTAAAATATATAATAATAATAATAAATATTCTTTAAAAAAAACTTTTCAAAATTTAAAGTTAGGAACTTTATTTATATAATTTTATGTTAGAAATTGTTGGGGGCCGAACCAAAAGAGAGGCCGGATCCACGAACATCCAGCAAGAGGTTCAACTCACCATGCAGAGGTTATGTGACCGAACAAGGAAGGGCTGACGGAGGGAGCTCCCGGGGCTCACTTCGGAATTGAAGGTTTACTACCCGGGGACAGCTCCCTATCGACGGTGCAGAGTACCGAAGGATGTCTCTTCGGCCAGACAGGAAATCAGTCTCGACTGCAGTGAAGATTTCCTTGGGGGACAACATCTCAGATTCCCCACATGTGGCAGACATGTGCCTGACAGTGGAATCAGCTTTTCGGGATTCCCACAACATGTCAGACCATCTTTTCAGCTTTCTAGCCGCCCAATGTTGTCAGGCGGTGCCGCCCAAGGTTGTCGGGGGCCGACCGGTCGGCCACCCACCCATGTATGCAGATAGGATAGGTGCTCTGTCCAAGGATGCAGAATGGGGGCTCACTCGCACCGAAGTGCATATCATACACTCACCGATGATTCTATATAAGGAGGAGAGCATTTAATGTTTGAGGTACACTTTCTCCCAAGGCAAAAACTCTGTCTATTTGCTCTCTCTCTCTCTCTAAAACCACTTGCTGACTTTATCATCGGAGGGTTCACCGGTGACTACTGTTGGTAGCCTAATATTTCCCTCTTTTGCAGATTGTTCATCCAGATTCACATCCTTTGCCATTTGGATCCGTCAGGTTGAAGGCTTATCCCCAATAATTGGCGACTCCATTGGGGACCCTTTCAACTCTCCAAACACTCATTCCTTTCCACTTTGATCTCAATATAAACCACAAGAATCAAAACAAATCTATGGGAAATATGTTTGACGACCGGAGGGCCAAGGGGAAGGAGATCATAGGCGGAGACGACTCTATTGCCCCTACTCCCAGGCGAGCCCCTACTGAAGAAGTTAGCTACCACACCACCACATACCCTAATCCTCCAGCAAAGCTAACCACTAGGCAGTACATTCGCAATATGGAGCATGGTCTGGGGAGGAGGGATGACCAGATTGATGCCAGTATACGTGAAATAATTCACCTAAGGGAGGCTACCAAGAAGAGAAGAACAATCCTTGCCCCAGCCATGCAAAAGAATATGATCCAGAGCACCGAGCGGCTTCCCCGAGCAGAAGCAGGTCTAGTGAGGAAAAGGTGTCAGTTCTCAACCGACTAGGAAGAAGGGAGGACAAATCCCCACCCAGAGGGGTGAGAATGAGGATCGTCGCATTAGACATCGCCTCTTGCCTGTTCGGTGCAGGAATGAGCGTTCGTTCAAAAGACAGAGGCTTGTAGTCTTTGACCATCTGGGCCCCAACGCAGTAGTACCGGCCAACAGACCTCGCTCAAGGGTAGAGTGAGAGCCGTCACCATCAAGAGATCAAAGACATAGTGGCTACAGAGACAGCCAGGCTCCTCGGTTAGAACAGGAGGTCAGCTAAAGGAGAGGAAGTGAAGTTCAGACGGCTTGGTCGCACGAGCAGCACCGATGGGAGAGGATGCACTACTCCCTATTTTCACTAGAAATCGAGGCCACGAGGCCTCCAATAGGCTTCTCGCCCCCCAAGTTCAACAAGTATGACCCAAAGATGGACTCATATACACACATCGTCCACTTTCGGCAGATGATATCCCTCTACTAAAAGGAGGATGCTCTAATGTGCAAGCTTTTCCCTTCCAGTCTATGAGAGGCTGCTCTATTATGGTTTGACCGACTGCCAGTAGGGTCTATTTTCTCATGGAAAGACCTGTCAACGGCCTTCTTGTGAAGATTGTGCCAATATGCAACCCAGTATTAGGACCTCTACAACGATATTGATCGTAGTGACATCTTTCAATCTTGGTCTGAACCACTCCAGCGAAGAGTTTGAAGACTTGATATTGTTTCCTCCGGCCACAATAAACTAGCTCATAGACAGGATTGAGCTCCATACCAAACTTGAAGAGGCCAAGAGGAGAGAAGTAAGGCCGAACAGTACTCTGGCCACAACACAACTAACAAAAGTTTGGCCAAAAAGAAAAAGACCAACACTATTCAGACGAGGGATCCTCGAACCTACAAACCATACGAGTTTGTAGCTTACACTACCATGTTCAAAGAGCTGACCTTTATGCTCCTTCGTAAAATCGAAAAGGATCCATTCTGTAGGTGGCCTGAGAAACAGTTGGGGGCCTCCAGGAAGGGCAATAACAAATTCAGGTGCTCTTACCACAGAGAGAAGGGCCACATGATCACAAACTGTAGAGCATACAAGGACTTTCTCGAAGAGATGGTGACGGCTGGCCATCTCGAGAGTACATCGATACAAAGAAAACTATTGTCGGAGTACCGAGGAAGGATCCAAAGCCTGCCTTGCGTATAATCAATGTCATCCATGGAATGGTGGACCGTGGATCACCGACGAGAGGAGAAGCTTCGGTCAGAGTTGGAGCAAATTGCTACAAAAGAAGTTCTTTCGTTCAAACTGCTCCAAAGAAGCAGAAGTCAGATTCCATGTACTCCATTACCTTCTCAGATGGAGACTCCGATAGAGTACAACACCCTCACGATGATGTTTTGGTCATCACCTTGTAGATTACCGAGTGTAATGTCCAAAAAGTTTTAATTGACCTTAGAAGCTCAGTCGACGTCATGTACTATTCCCTATTCAAGAAAATGGGGTACAAAGCTAGAGAATTACAACCGACTGATGTGTTATTGGTGGGATTCAACACGACCTATGTCTGGCCACTCGAGAAAATTCTCATCCCAGTGACAATCAGTTTGGTCACAACTGAGGTGGAATTTGTGGCGGTCGATGTCCCCTCCCCTTACAATGCCATTTTGGGCCGAACATGGGTCCACAACATCAAGGGAGTGGCCTCCACATACCACCAGGTCATCAAATTCATTGGCAGCCAAGGAGTTGAGGAGTTTCAGGGTGACCAAATGTCGGCGAAGTAGTGTTATATCGCTACTGTCAAAGGAAAGGTCACCCCTGAGCAGGTACATTGGATGGAGGTTCCGGACTAGCCAGTACTGGAGGATGTTGATACAAGTGCCTTTGTAAAATCAATTGAGGATCTTGTTACTATACCTATGAGTACCGATGATCCGGAGCACTTCTTTCTTATCGGTTCCCAACTTGCCGACGCAGAGAGGGAGGACCTGATCAACCTCCTAAGAAGCAATGTAGAAGTGTTTTTTTGGACACCCTACGAAATGTCAGGCATTGACCCTGACTTTATCAGCCACCACCTCAATCTCCAGTCGGAGTGCCAGCCAGTCGTTCAAAAAGCCAGACGGTCGGCAACTGCTCATACTTATGCCATCATAGAAGAGGTTGATCGGCTGACCGAAGCTCAGGCGATCAGAGAAGTTCACTATTCCACCTAGTTGGCTAACACGGTGGTGGTCAAAAAGAAGACCGGCAAGTGGAGGGTTTATGTCGACTACACCAACCTCAATGAAGCTTGCCCCAAAGACAGTTTCCCAGTGCCAAGGATAGACCAACTGGTTGATTCAACGGCCAGACACCCGTGAATGAGCTTCATGGATGCTTATCGGGGCTACCATCAGATCGTAATGTTTGGCACAGAGCAGGAAAAGACAACATTTATCACTCCCTGAGGTCTCTTCTGCTACAAATTCATGCCCTTTGGCCTCAAGAACGCCAAAGTAATATACCATAGGATGATCACAAAAATGTTCAACTCCCAGCTCGACGACAGTATGGAGGCTTACATCAATGATACGGTGGTCAAGAGCAAGGCCAAAGAGCACCACCTAGCAGACCTCCAGAATGTCTTAAACATGTTGAAGGAGCATAAGCTTTGGCTCAATGCTTCAAAATGTGCCTTTAATGTCAGCTCAGGAAAGTTCCTGGGATACTTGGTCACGCGCCGAGGCATTGAGGCCGACCCTTTCCAGATCTCAGCCATCCAGAGGATAGAAGATCCAAGGATCCTGAAGGAAGTGCAGAAGATAGAAGGAATGGCGGCGGCTCTAAACCAGTTCATCAGTCAGGCCTCAGACAAGTGCTTACCACTCCACGAAGTCTTGAGAAAGAACAGTCGCCGATACTTCGAATGGACCAACCAGTGCAAAGAAGCCCTCGTCCACCTTAAAGGGTATCTGTCATCGGTTCCTCTTCTTTTTAAACCAAGGGAGGTGGAAGAGCTATTCCTCTACCTGGTCGTCACCCCATATACTATCAGCTCAACTTTGGTTCGGCAAGAAGGAGGCGAGCATCTACTAGTCTACTTCTCAAGCAAGTCCCTCATCAGTGCCTAAACCAGGTACTTTCCCTTGGAAAAACTAGCATATGCCTTGGTTATTGCTTCTAGGAAACATGCACCTTACTTTTAGGCACACACCATTGTTGTCTTGTCCGAGTTCTTCCTCCGGTCATTACTAAAATGTGCCGACCTCTCCGATCGAATAACCAAATGGATCGTTGTGCTCACAAACTTTGACATCAAGTTCCAACCTAGAACAACCATCAAGGTCCAGATCCTTTCCGACTTTATTGTCGAGTACTCTCCTCGGCCTGAGGAGTCTCAGACCGCAGAAAACCTTACGACTCAAGCCATACAATTGCCAGACGGAGAATCTTGGAGGATATTTGTGGACGAGATTAAAATTGCCGAGGGAATGGGGCTAGAATGGTACTCATTTCTCCAGAATGTGTCATTCACAAGCATTCCCTTCGGCTCAACTTCAGTGCTTCCAACAATAGAGTTGAATACGAAACCCTGCTCGCCGGACTCAAAGTAGCCGAAGAATTGAAGATCTAGAGCCTCATGGTCTACAACGACTCTCAACTCGTAGTAAACCAAATCAACGATGATTACGAGTGCCGAGACGAGTGAACGGGAAGTTATGTCCAGAAAGCAAGGGAGAAGTGGGGGCCATTCAAATAGATCTAGATCCAGTAGGTCAGTAGGGAGCAGAATGCTCATGCCGACGCTCTCGCAGGGATAGCCTCAACACCAAAAGCCAAGGAACATAGGACGATCAGCATCTAGAGCTTGGATCAGCCCAACATAGATCTGCCAAAGCGACCTACGGTCAACTTTATCAGCCAGGGTCCAAGTTGGATGGACCCAAATATTTACTTCCTGAAGGACGACTCACTACCATAGGACAAGAGGGATGCCCACCACATAGTACACAAGTTGGCACAATTTTGGTTATGTCTAAAGTCCAACCTCTACAGACGATCATTTTCTGGGCCATACCTCCATTGTGTGCATCCAATATTGGTTGAAGGGGTGTTGTATGAGCTCCATGTCAAAAGCTGTGGCGCCTACACAGAAGGAAGATCACTTGCACACACGACCATCCTCCAGGGCTATTAGTGGCCGAAGATGATAGAATACGGGGAGAAGATCGTGAAGAAATGTGATGCCTGCCATAGATTCTCTTCAATTATCAGACATACTGCCGAAGACCTTACTCCTCTGACCAGTCTATGGCCTTTTGCTCAATGGGGCTTGGATATCGTCGACAAGCTCTCTACGGTACCAGGTGGATTCAAATTTCTTATCAATGCAATGGACTACTTCTCCAAGTAGGTGGAGGCCGAACCTCTAGTTACTATAGAAGACAAAGACGTCAATAGGTTTGCTTGAAAGAATATTGTCTCTCGCTTTGGCATCCCATACACTTTCATTTATGACAACAACACTCAATTTGTGGAGAATCTATTCACAAATTTCTATGCCGGATATAGAATCAAATTCTACAACTCAATCCTTCATTACCCTCAAGGCAATGGCCAGACCGAAGCTTCAAAGAAGATGATTGGAAGCGGAATCAAGAGAAGACTCCAGGCGGCAAAAGGCAGATGGGTCGAAGAGCTGCCCACCATTATGTGGGCCTACCGAACGACTTCTCTGTACTCTATAGTACAAACCTCATTCTCACTCGCCTTTGGCATGGAAACAGTTATACCATTGGAAGTTGGACTCCCAACCATCAGAACCGAAGCATTTGATGAAGCATCTAACAGCGCAGCAATAGAGAAAGACCTAGACCTAACCGAAGAAAGATGAGATTCAGCTAGGATCAGACTAGTATCTTACCAGCAAGGGGTGGATAGGAATTTCTTTTGAACGGTCTGGCCTAGGATCTTCATGATAGATGACCTTGTTCTGAATAAAGTGGTTGGCAACAAAAAGAAAAGTTCTGATGGCAAGCTCGGCTCCAACTAGGAAGGACCATACAAAGTGATTGTCCAGGTAGGGACCGAGTCTTACAGACTCGAAGGATTGGACAGTGTTCCAATACTGAGACCATGTAATTCCACCAACCCGAGGAGATATTATCACTAATCAAGTTGTACTACGGCCTAGGGCTGTTACCAATCAATAAAATGGTCTTTATAAATTTTTGCATGTCCAAGAATTTGCCTATCTTTATATTTGGTGGTATTACCGAAACAGCATAGTTGACGTTCATCTATAAAACATGCAAATAGTTGTTCGGTGGTATTGCCGAAGCAACGAAGTTGCCACTCATCTATAAAATGTGCAAACAGTTGTTTGGTGGTATTGCTGAAGCAACAAAGTTTCCATTCATCTATAAAACGTGCAAATAGTTATTCAGTGGTATTGCTGAAAAAACAAAGTTGTCGTTCATCTATAAAATGTGCAAACGGTTGTTCGATGGTATTGCCGAAGCAACAAAGTTGCTATTCATCTATAAAATGTGCAAACAACTGTTCGGCAGTACTATCGAAGCAGTCTATTATATGAAAATCAGCATATCCTAATAAGCCAAGGACCAAGGTTCAAATTCATCAAAAACCTTTCCTTTGCTAGGGGGAGAAGGATAAACACAAAGAAATCAAAGGCAAGTAGACCGAAGGAAAAGACTTAGTAAAATTCAAGAAAGTTTTCAAATATTACATAAAGGACCGGCCACATGTCGGTTTGGCCAAGAAATACAGAAATAAGCAAAAAAACAAGAAAAAGGATCATCAGGCTCAAAGAATGGCAGGATCGGCCCCAGTAGGCTCGGTCCCAATTACAGAAGTCCTTCCAAATGCCGGAGCGAATGGTGCAATCAGCCAAGCCCCACCGACATAGGAGGAAATAGAAGGAATGACCCCGATTGACACGACATCATCCTTCACCCAATTGAAACCAAGCCGCTGACCTAGCCTTTCTGGAACAGCAAGTCCTTCACGCAAGCAACCTGGCTGCTATACTCAACCTCAGTCTCATCAAAACCTTTATTGTAAGACTCATCCTCCAGGTCATCCATCTTTTTATTGGCCTCCTCCATCTCGGTTCGTGACATCTCAGCTTCGGCCTTTAACTTCTGGATCTCAGCATCCTTGTCCACAATTTCAGCATTCTTGAAGTCAATGCTGACTTCAAGGGCTTTGGCCAGCTCTACGGAGGAGCTTTGTGCCTCGTCTAGCTTCCTTTGGTTCTCTTCGCTATCCTTCTGAGCCGAGCGGGAAGAGATCACTAGATCAGCAATACACCAATCAACTCTAATGCCGATGGTCGTCATCTGCCAAAATACATAATTAGAAATCTAGATCCGAAGCCAAAGAGAGAATGGAAATGGCAAAAATAAGAACCATACCTGACCAACATGGTACATTATTCGGTGAAAAAGGGTTCTGACACCAAGGGAAGTTCCTCCACATCCTTCGGCAATGTAAAGGCCTGGGCCAGCGCCATGGCCACGACCGGGCTCTTACTCGCTGAGTCAGTAGCCATAGGTTCATCCAGAGCAGTCAACACCTCTTAGGCTCGCTTGGCCTTTTCTTGGCACGAGTATCTTTTATCTCTTCCGCTGAAAGAGGAATTCGACGAGTGGCTGGCTTCTCCGCAGTGATAGCCACAATCGGCTCGGCATTTACACGGGAGGGGGCTGCCCCGAACACTTCAGCAACAATATCATTCGCCTTTCTTCGGCTCCCCATCTCTTCTTGAGCCTCTCCGAAGCTTTCAACTGAAGGCTGTCGCGACTCTAAAGTATGAATATATGAAGGAGTATACTCAAGTAAAGTAGGTGTCGAGCACCGAGCCGACGAAATCTTTGAGGCCTTCTTTACTTTGTCCAAATTAGCCTGGGCTTTCAGGCTACTTAAAGTGCCGACGTCTGCAAAAAGAAGTACATGTCAGCTACACATCGTATTATTGTCGGCCAAATTTAGTAAAATTGAAGACTCACCTGGGGCTCCAGGCTTAAAGGGAACCCGGAAGGACCCCACTCTGGAATCAAAAGTGCCAGAGATAATTATGAGGTCATCGACATATTTGACAATGTCTAGAAAATCAGCGATCAGATCGGTCTAGTTCGGCCTCCTGGCAAAGTAGTATTTTCGGGACTTCTTATTAAAGCTAAGAAGGTATCACCCAAATATGTCCTCTAAGGAGAGCCTTTTCTTCTCCCACAGGGTAGAATTCAGCCGAACCACTCCTATGATGATTCAGAAGACATTCATCGTCACTTAGAATTGCATGAGGTTTAGTTTATCGAAGAACCGAAGCAACATCGGATGGAAAAGGAACCAAATGCCCCCCTCTACCACGACCGGAATGGGAAGATGAATGTGTGATGACCCGGGCTCCGTGTCACCGACCGGGGCCAGGGTAAGGAAAACATTGTCTGGCACGTCATATTCTTCCCTGAACTCCCGAACGGCCGGCTCTAAAGACATCATCTGACGGAACTTGCCGGACCGCTTCTTCGGGACCATTTTCAGAACCTGAGGAAGCAAATAGGGGCGCCGTTAGGTGGTCTGGTAGTTATCCGGATAACAAAGCACAAAAGTAAAAAAACGAAAAGAACCATCTAGTGGGTGACAAACCACCAGTTGCCAGAAACAAGGCACAGTCACCATCAAAAGATGGGGGGATCCCTAGAAACAGTGGCGACAACATTTTTCAGCTTTCATAAGCTTTGGGAGGTCAATTCCATAGCCAGTCACTGCTCGAAAAAACCCTCGATGCTACAACATTCTGGTCAAACATTCAGGCCTTGGGGGCTAACCCCATGGACAAATCTAGGAGAGAAAGGGCCCTGGTTCAATGGAGGATTAAGGGAAGTTGAAGGCAACAAGAAGTGAAGAAGCATACCTGGAGAAATCTGGGGAGGAGTCCGCTAGAAATCTCACCAAAAATCGCATAAGGGAGTAGAGCTTCAGAGCAAACGGAACGACCTGCAAAACCCTAGGGGGGTTTATATAGCCCAGGCATTGGGTAGGAAAAAGCCAATTACCAGCCGACCGGACTAGCCGGTGGAAGGAAGCAATAATTGTTGTAATAATTGAAAGTGAACCGACGCCGCCAAGTGTCCACCACACGTGCAACCTTTCGTATCTGCCATAGGGCCAACCAATGGCAGCGCACTATGTGGTCTGATATTTTGTTATTTCAGGCGTATAATCATCACCGGGGCTGCCACCTATTGATGTGATATCTTGGCAGACGCGCCAGCAGCGCAGAAGGCGATGCGTCATCATATCCAAAAGTGACGGTTAATAAAGCTGTCAGAGTCTCAAGCTCCCATGCAACTCAAGTGGTCTAGCGCTCCCTCTTCGGCACCAGTATGTCTCTACAGGTTCAAGTCAACCCCGATTTGGCCAAAATGTCTCGGCCAAAGGGGTTGATGGGCTATTATTGGGGGATGAACCAAAATAGAGGCTGGAGACATGAACATCCAATAAGAGGTCCAGCTCATCATATAGAGGTCATGCAATCGAACAAGGAAGGGTTGACGAAGGTAGCTCCATGGCTCACTTCGGCATTAAAGGTTTACTGCCCGGGGATAGCTCCCTGCCGACGGTGTAGAGTACCGAAGCATGTCTCTTC
>NMUG010003499.1:0-14739 GCA_002855965.1 Monotropa hypopitys
CGAGTTGGGGAATACGAGGATTGTGGCGGGTAGTTGGATGATCCCCAACTAGCCCGGAATTAGCCGAAACTCAATTAGTATATGATATTGCCCTTATATTATAAAAGGTGTGGAATGGAAATCAGAACACTTGGAATACGTATTTAATAACAGAAAATGAGTCTCTTACTTGTGTAGCTTTGACACTTTACATTGTTTCCCTTTGGCCTTGTCTAGGCAATCTTTTAGTAGATATTGGATAGCCTTACTTTTCTTTCTCGAGTCTTGGTCAGACACTAGTTTTACTGCTTTTACCTTATGATGAGTCAACAGTAAAATATTTGAAAGAAAGTAACTGTTTTATATAATGAGATCCAATGCATATGTCACATTACATTCCTTGCACTGTCACTCACTTGCACCCCAATATTATAGACGGTAGGAGATGGACTATCTCTACCAGGCGATCGTGCCTGACCCTGTACTTTTGTAGGACTTTTCCTCCTTGACTTGGAGTGGCTGCGGGATCCTTTGTTGGACTTGGAGCTGGATTGGACAGTAGATGATAGGTTGCTTTACTTTACAATTTCAGCACTTTCTTTTCTTTACTATTGGCCGCGTTGTACAGGATTAATCTATAAAATCCTATTTTGGCCTTTTCTTTTAGTTGGGGCATTGTTGTACAGGGTTGTGTTATAAAACCATATTCGCCTCTTTTTATTTGTATCAGAGTAGCGCAGGCATTCATGTAATAATAATGTGTTGAGTAGTGTGTGTGTGCGGTAGATAGCACTTTACCCCTTTTTTGTTTGGATACTCTTACCTATTTAACACTTCTCAAAAAAAATATATCTCAAATTTTGGGAGTGTTACAGTGTATGTGATGCCTAGGACTCACGAACCGACTCTCTGTACTTAAATTACTTTTCTGTTGTTCCTTGTTGCGCTTTCTGTGGTAGATCTTCTGTTTTGCTATGTTCAGTGTGTTTAGTATACTTTGTTGTTCTGTTTTACTTCAGTTTCCTAATATCTGCATCTGTTTCAGTTTATTTTTATTTGACGCAGTACTTCTAGTAAGCTAACACATTCCTGCACTTTGTATATGTATGGGCACTGGTCGAAGTGCAGATCTTGATTAGATGAGCAGTCTGGTCCACTACTTTGGAGTTAGCAGGAGGCGTTTTGGTTGCTGCGCAGTCCGTTTTCAGTGGTTCTGGTTGTTTACTTTTAGTTGTTAGCAGAGTTTGTTTTCTGTTAGTAGCAGAGTCTGTTCTGTTACCTAGTTGGTTACTTCTGTTTTGTTGGAGACTAGATCAGTGTGTTTGCTGAGTTGTATTTTTATTTCTGTTCGCCAGTACTTTGGATATTTCTACAGTTTTTTATTTAATTTCAGCCATGCATTTCATTTAGACTATCTATCTCTGTCTCTTATGTATATCTGTATGTTTCTGTTTTCTGTTTTTAGTAACGTTGCCAGGTCCGCTGGATCATTAAATTGATTCTCGCGGGACGGGGCGTTACAAGATAGAGGCAGATCATTGGATAACAGAGATTCGAAAGATCTTCGAAATCCTTAAAATTTCCGAGAACAAGTTCGCCTCTCTCTTGCTTCGTACCAATTAGTTGGGGAAGCGAATGCTTGGTGGACTTAGGTTGTTAAAGCAAGGAGTGATGTTCTTCGGGTCCTTGTCGGTGCTAATCCTTAGGCTGTCATAGACCCTCTTGGATCTATGTCATGGGCAGATTTTGAAGCCATCTTCGAGAATCAATCTTTTTCAGAATCCTTCTGTAATAGTCTCCACGAGCAGTTCGAGAGGCTCGAGAAAGGATCTATGTCCATAACTCAATATGTAGTTAAGTTTCAGTCATTGTCCAGGTTTGCCCAAGATTGGGTAACTTCAGAAGAGAAGAAATGTAAGCGGTTCGAGCGGGGTCTTCACCCAGCTATTCAATGTCTGATTGTGGGGCACCGTATTTGGGTCTTTGTCGATATGGTGGAGTGTGCGATATTGATTAAATCAAATAAGGAGCCGTCTAGAGAAGTAAAGGTCTAGGAACCTAGAGGCCAATCCTCGGCCTTTAGTGGTTCTTCATGTAGCATTGGTAAGAAGAGACAGCATGATCAGTCACGTTTCTCCAGAGGTCAGAAAGAGCATGTGAGGCCTCGACCCGGATAATTAAGATAAATAAGTTATTATATTATAGAAATTTACTTGAATTTATTTAAAGCTAAATAAGAATAATAAAATAAAGTTTGAGGTTAACAAATATAAGAGGCTAAGGCTTAAGTTAGACTAAAGGCCCAAGAATGTAAGAAAGGGAGAGCTAGGAAGCCCAACCCAAATGCAGCCTGGACCCCAGCAGGCCGGACCAGCTCAGGTCGGCCCGATCGACCGGCCCAGCCCGGACACGAGCTGCGAAGTGGCTGCGCGGCAGCTCTGCCGGACGTTAGGGTCACGTTCCATCTGGACTGACCCGCCACCTGACTTTGATGGGACAACACGTCATAGGTTGTCGCAGGTTACAGACTGACAGGTCAGGTGCTCAGACCTGACCCGGATTGGACTACACACTGAGTCGTTCGGCCAGGTTAAGGAAGGATCAAATCAGCATTTATTGCCCCCAACTACCCCCTCCGGACCCCTATATAAGCATTCCTTCTCCAGCATTCAAGTCCCACCAGAAATTCCTTCCAAGCATTCATTCTAGAGAGAGAAAGAGTTATCCTCTGGACACTCCATTGTTCAGCCGACCTCCCCAGTTCCTAGCAGACTTAATCGACCAGTCCTCAGTTCTCCAAAAGGCCTCCGAATCACATTATTCCACCACTGTCCGGACCAGTATTCTCGGACAGACCTCAGCTCGGCAAGACCCTTTTCAGATCAGAAGACTTACTCAGGTATATCCTACAACCCTTCGGTTATTGTATTGCTCTTGTTTTAGCTCGGCAAGTCCATTAAAGGACTTAGCCTCATTCAAATCAGTTCGGCAGACTCCCTTTTGCTCTGCCGGAGCACTCAACCTTAGTATTTAGCTCATCACTAAGCCAAATTGGTCCGAATTACTCTTTGGACCCTCCAACTAAACTTACCTCAGCTCGGCACGATTACCCGGACCACCACAGTACTCTGTTCACCCCTTTTCATGTGCTGTCGACCTCCCACTTGCCGTAGCCTCGTTGCTCGGTAGAAGGGACTGTCTGCCATATCTTTACTTACCCATTTTAGCTCGGCTACCCACCTAGTTGTTCGGACAATTAGTCCTTTGAGCTTATAATTACTTTGTTAATCAATTCGACCAATCAGAATATCCAAAGGTAATATTCCCGAAATCCCAATGTTCAGTAGTAGCCTTACTGGTTGCTCGGCAGAATGGTAATTAGAGATCCGGCCATCTCTACTAGGCTGGGTCTCGGTTTGAGCAGTAAACGTTCCAGGAACCCTCATCAAGTCTTGTGACCCATTTTGACCAGTCATTAGCCCGAACCATTGAATTCCCGCACTGCCTTAGGTCGGTAGCCCTTTTGGCTGCTCGGTAGACTCACTGCTCGTCCAGCTCTTAGCTCGGCAGAATCTGTTAGCTCGATAAACCCTTAGCTCGGTACTCTGCCAGACCGGCAGCTCGGTTGTTTGGCAAATCGTAAAAGATGCTTAAATGATCGTTTTAGCTCAGCAATAGGACCCTTTGATTCAGAATGCTTCCGGACCAACCTTAATCCGTTTCCCGAACTAAAACAGTCGACCACTATTCTCCGGACAAAAGGTCTTTAGCCAGAAGCTTGGCAAGCCAACCAGTGGCAGTTCAGTCAAGTCTGGTCTGGCAGCCCATCTCGGCAGAACAGTAGCAATCAATGGCAAAGCTTCGAAATGATGTTTTTAAGGTTATCTTTGGCAGATTTGAGGATTTGAAGTTAGAGAAGAATCATGTCAAGGATTAAGGTAAATCTCTATATACATTTGTTACTCGTACTACTTTAAACATGCTAATCATTTGTAAATGTACGATTTATACTATTGAGCATTCACTCTATTATATTGTCTCTTCACAAAAAGGAAAAATAGCATGTACTCTCTTGTCACCATGGATTGGCAAAACAGGAAAGATGTTTTATGATTGAATGGCATGAACAGTGACACAGTAGCTCGCCGCCGGAGGCGGATTCAGAAACCGGTGAGGTAGGGAAAATAAGGGATCAATAACCAGGTTGATCACAGTGATATCACGACTATGCAAAACACTATTTGGGGTCGCTCCCTAAGGTTACTGGTACCGTGAAGAGCAGCATGATAAAATCATGTCGGAATATCGAAATGAAAATGAAAGAAAACATGCAAAACAAAAGTAAGCTATACGCTGAAGGACATTGAGAAGGCCATAGGCTTGAATTGGCAAATCACATACGTTTACAGGGTTTAGGCTAATAAGCCTTTCACTTATTATGTTCAAAAGGAAGGAAAGATGGTTTTGATAACATGTTGTTTATCCATGAAAACTTGTAACCTTGGTATATTCGGATTCACTCTAGCTTTATGCTTATGTGTTTTTCTAAAACCTTTTTCAGGTACCAATGAGGACTAGCTTGGAGATTTGGCTTCTCTTATGCTTTTATTATATCTCTCTTTTGATGTAGAGGCGGTTTATGAACCTCCTTTGTTGTATCAGTTTTATGAAATTAATGAAGTTTATCACATTTGGGTTTTGTTCAACGCTTCCGCTATCATTATGTTGTGAAATCCCTAAACTCATTGTTAGTAGGCCTTTGCGAGATTGCTCTTTGGACGGTCATGGACCCCTTTTAGGATTGGGTCATGACAACAGTGGTATCAGAGCAAGCGTTTCCAGATTTCGAACGAACCCAGAAATAGGATCAAGGCACTCACTACGATAGAAATACCTGTTAAAACCTTGGAGATAGACTTATCTATATCTATGTGTGTATGTCTTATCTATGTCTAGCAATGGCAGTGATTATGCTAGCAGCGACTTCTCTAGCAGCGATTCCGAAGATGATCGCGGGATAGCACCACCACCAACAATACCGGAAGAGGACGAAGAAGTCTTCATGGTAAGCGAAGACGTCCAAGAACAAGCACATGCTGATTCAGTGACGATTACTTCGGACCCCATAGCCCAAGTCATGATAGGTTTCAAGGATAGTACGGAGGGAGAAATACGAGCTATGATTAACTACCACCTACGATTATTGGACCGCGCTTGCGTGGTGGCAAGAATGTTTATTCAACACTGGAAATTCGAATACCTTATGGGAGGAGCGAGGAATCGCATCCTACACGGCAATAACGATGAAGCCCCACCCGAAGAAGAGGATGTAGCTGAGGAAGAAGAAGAGCCTATGGAGTGGCATGACCAAGGTTGGGATCTCAAATTCGAGAATAATCCTGAGGATGACCCCGAGGAAGTCCCAAGCGAAAACGAAGAGGAAGAAGACGAGGAGGACATCGACATAAACTGCGAGGAATGGGTTTACCCACCCTATGAGTGGCCTAGTGATGATGAGTAGTACCTTGTTATTTTAGAAATCTCTGACGCATTTTGTAGTGTGCCCTGGACACACTTAAAACTTAAGCCTATCTACCTATGTTAAGCTTTAATCGTTATGAATTAATTCGACTCTTTTCCTAGTTTCTAACTGTAAATTCCTTCGCAAACAGAATGGTGAACACAAGAGCTAACAGAGGCAGTCAAGATCATGACGAGATTGGAGAATTACGTCAAACGATGAGAATGTTGGCTAGAACAGTCCAAGCCCAACAAGAAGTCGTCAATCGAATCCAGAATCAGGAACAAGTAATTGAACCACCACCATCCAACCAAGAGGAAGAAGTCATTCATCCCAACCGCCCAATGACGAATATGATCGTGGTTAAGAAATTTCTAAAGCTGAAGCCCCCAACATTTAAAGAAGGTATGGACCATGTTCAAGACAATGAGTGGATCTCAGAAATGGAAAAGAACTTTCAACTCCTTCAATGCTTATAGCGGCAGAAAGTCGACATTGGATCATATCTATTGGTAGGAGAAGCCAACTGTTGGTGGAACTTGAAGAGCGCATCAGAGCCCGATATGAATTGGAGAAGATTTCTGGAGATTTTCAAAGAGAATTTGCACCTCGTGCCATATTGAACACCAAGTGTATGGAGTTTGAGAGCCTGAAGAAAAGAGGAACCACTACAGTAGCATAGTACGAAGCAGAATTTACCAACCTCGCTGAATATGCCCCGTATCTGATTTCCACTGACGAGATGAAAGCCTGAAGATTTAAAGATGGGCTAAGGCCCGAGATTCGTAGAGTCGTTCGCCCTCTCCTTCTGCCATCTTATGCCGACGTGCTAGATAGAGCAAGATTGGTGGAACAAGACGTAGATGAAAGTCGACGCTACCAGGAGAGAAAGAGACAAAATCAAAATCAACGAAGGACCAACCCTCCCAAAAAGCCGAATTTCGGAAGGAACCAAGAGAGAAGGAATGAAGAAAGGAAGCCAATACCGCTATGCCCATCTTGCGGAAAGCCACATTTCGGAGAATGCCGAGCAAATTCTTGCTATGGCTGTGGACAAAGGGGACACTTCAAAAGAGAATGCCCGAAGCTGACCGGAGGAAACACTATGCCCATTGGAGCCCTGAGGAACCCTGCCAACAATCAAGAAAACCGTAACCACAATCAACAACAAGGAAGAGCTTTTGCGCTTGTTCCTGGAGATCTCCGTAATGAAGAAGGAGTCATGGCAGGTAGAATCTTTATATGCGATATTTCCACTTATGCCTTATTTGACTCAGGATCCACGCATTCTTTTATTTCACTTTTGCACTTGACAAAAATTTCCTGGAAACCTGAACCCTTAGGGTATGATCTATGTGTAGCCCAACCTATGAGTAAAGGCATCTTATGCTCTACAATCTTTAAAAATTGTGAAACATCAATTAATGGAGCCCTATCATCTTTAGATCTTATCCCTCTGAACATTGCACACTTCGACATTATTATTGGTATGCACTGGCTGTCCAAATCCAATGCCAAGATCGACTACACTGGAAAGTCTATCACATTTGTCGAATCTAAAGGTGGGGAGTCTGAACTCAAGGGAGAAAGAGTTGTTTCACCGCACTGTTTCGTATCAGTCGCTAAAGCCCGTCGGCTTCTACAGAAAGGATGCCAAGGGTATTTCTGCAGTATCACCTCAACCAAATTAAAAAGCGCCTCAAAGGAAGACATCTCAGTAGTACGTGACTATCCTGAAGTATTTCCAGAGGAGCTGCCTAGAATACCTATCGATCGAGAGATAGAATTCTCCATCAACCTTATGCCGGCAATGCAACCGATTTCCAAAACCCCCTACCGCATGGAACTAGCAAAACTAAAATAATTAAAGACTCAACTATAAGAACTAATCGAGAAGGACTTTATCCGACCTAGCTCATCACCCTGGGGAGCACTGGTCTTATTCGTCAAAAAGAAAGATGGAACTATGCGTCTGTGCATTGACTACAGAGAACTGAACAAAGTCACTATCAAAAACAAGTACCCCTTGCCTCGCATCGACGACCTGTTCGAGTAGCTGCAAAGAGCCCGAGTATTTTGAAAGATCGATCTGCGCTCATGTTATCATCAGCTTAAAGTCAAGACCGAAGATGTTGAGAAAACTGCTTTCCGCACTCGTTACGGCCATTACGAGTTTCTAGTCATGCCCTTTGGAGTAACCAACACCCCAGCAGCCTTCATGGATCTGATGAATCGTATTTTCACCAAGTTCCTCGACGATTTTGTAATCGTACTTATCGACGACATTCTCATCTACTCAAAAGACGAAGAGCAACATGCAGAGTACCTGTCTATCATCTTACAGACCCTGAAGGAGAAGTAGTTATATGCAAAGTTCAGCAAGTGTGAATTTTGGCTGGAGAGTGTCCACTTTCTTGGGCACATCATCGACAAAGACGGCATCTCAGTGGACCCATAAAAGATAGAAGCAATCTCAAACTGGCATGCACCAACATTAGTCACCGAAGTTCGAAGTTTCCTAGGACTCACTGGATACTATCGCCGATTCATCCAGGACTTCTCAAAAATCGCCACACCAATGACTCAGCTTACGCGCAAAAGAGAGCCATTCGCATGGCCCGAGGAAAGGGAAGGATGCTTCCAGGAATTGAAGAAGAGACTCACCACCGCACCTGTGCTTACACTACCCAACGGAGAAGAAGGATTTGATGTCTACAACGATGCTTCACACAAAGGACTAGGATGCGTCTTCATGCAGCAAGGAAAGGTAATTGCTTACGCCTCACGACAACTGAAGCCTCATGAAAATAACTACCCCATGCACGACTTAGAGCTTGCAGCAGTGATTTTCGCGCTCAAGATATGGCGCCACTACCTCTATGGAGTTACCTGCGATGTCTTCACCGACCACAAAATCTTGAAGTATGTTTTTACTCAGAAGGAGCTGAACCTGAGACAACGAAGATGGCTGGAGCTTATGAAAGATTTCGACATTAACATCCAATACCACCCAGGAAAAGCCAACGTTATAGCTGACGTCCTCAATAGGAAGAAAGACCACCCCTACTCAACACATCTTGTAGCCATCATTGCAGAACCCTCCATCATAGAAGAAATCAAGATCCTCCAAGCAAACGACCCGAAGTTGCAGAAAATTCGGGAAAGCACCAAAGACCAACCAAAAAGCGAGTTCACCGTGCAAGGAGGCCTCCTCAAGTTTCAGAACCGAATATGCGTACCTAACCTAGAAGGACTCAAACGGAAGATTATGAACGAAGGGCACAAGTCAAAGTTTGAAATTCACCCCAGGAGATCGAAGATGTACCAAGACCTCAAGAAGTCATACTGGTGGATGGGCATGAAGCAGGATATAGCCAACTACATTGATCGATGTCTCGAATGTCACCAAGTCAAAGCAGTACGTCAGAAGACGGCAGGACTACTTCAACTTCTACCGGTCTTTAAATGGAAATGGGAAGATATCACAATGGACTGCGTTGTAGGATTCCCTCGAACCGTCAAAGGCAACAACGCAATATGGGTAATATTCGATCGCCTAACCAAGTTAGCTCACTTCATTCCGATCAAGAACACATATTTGATGGATCAAATGGTAGCAACTTACCTACGAGAGATCATCTGATTGCATGGTACGCCTGTTTCAATCACATCTGATAGAGACCCCCGATTCGTGTCTAGATTCTGGAAGTCGCTTCAGAAAGAAATGGGAACAACTTTGAATTTCAGCACCGCTTGTCATCCTGAAACCGATGGCCAATCAGAGAGGACGATCCAGACTTTAGAAGACCTCCTACGATCATGCACTTTGGAATTCCAAGGAAGCTGGGAAGAACATCCACCTTTAGCAGAATTCGCCTACAACAACATCTACCAAGAAAGCATCCCGATGTCACCATTCGAAGCATTGTACGGCAAGAAGTGCAGATCACCAGCATGTTGGACATAAGTAGGAGAAGAAGCACCCACAGGACCAGAAATTGTGCAGGGAAACAACCAAGAAAATCAAGCTTATTCAGGACAAGCTAAAGATAGCCCAGGATCGACAGAATAGCTACGCTGATGCACGACTAAGGGAGATGGAATTTCAGGAAGGAGACAAAGTGTTCTTGAAGGTATCACCTATGAAGGGCATCATCAGATTTGGAAAGAGAGGAAAGCTCAACCCCCGCTACATCGGACCTTTCGAGATCATTGAGAGGATCGGACCAGTCGCCCACCGATTAGCACTCACCCCAGAACTAGCCAATGTACACGACGTGTTTCACATATCGATGCTTCAGAAGTATGTGTCAGACCCTACGCACATTCTAGTTCAACCAACCGTCGAGATTGAGAGAAACTTAGCATATGAAGAGCGACATGTTCGAATCATGGATCGGCAAGAGAAGCGGCTCAGAAACAAAGTCATCCCACTTGTCAAAGTTTGGTGGGAGAACCAATCAGGAAGTGAAGCTACATGGGAGAAAGAGAGCGACATGCGCCTAAAATATCCACAACTATTTGACTAAAGGTATAAAATCCATCTCTCCATCTTTTATGTAATCTATTTAAAGTTTGAGGGACCAAACTTCTTAAGGTGGGGAGGATGTGAGGCCCCGACCCGGATAATTAAGTTAAATAAGTTATTATATCTTAGAAATTTACTTGAATTTATTTAAAGCTAAATAGGAATAATAAAATAAAGTTTGAGGTTAACAAATATAAGAGGCTAAGGCTTAAGTTAGACTAAAGGCCCAAGAATGTAAGAAAGGGAGAGCTAGGAAGCCCAACCCAAATGTAGCCCGGACCCCAGCAAGCCGGACCAGCTCCGGTCAACCCGACCGACCGGTCCAGCCCAGACCCGAGCTGCGAAGTGGCTGCGTGGCAGCTCTACCGGACGTCAGGGTCACGTCCCATCTGGACTGACCCCCGCCTGACTTTGATGGGACAACACGTCGCAGGATGTTGCAGGTTGCAGACTGACAGGTCAGGTGCTCAGACCAGACCCGGATTGGACTACACACTGAGCCGTTCGGCTAGGTTAAGGAAGGATCAAATCAGCATTTATTGTCCCCAACTACCCCCTCCGGACCCATATATAAGCATTCCTTCTCCAGCATTCAAGTCCCACCAGAAATTCTTTCCAAGCATTCATTCTAGAGAGAGAAAGAGTTGCCCTACGGACATCCATTGTTCGGCCGACCTCCCTAGTTCCTAGCAGACTCAACCGACCAGTCCTGAGTTTCCAAAAGGCCTCCGGATCATATTATTACACCACTGTCCGGACCAGCATTCCCGGACAGACCTCAGCTCGGCAATACCCTTGTCAGATCAGAAGCCTTACTCAGGTATATCCTAAAACCCTTCGGTTATTGTATTGCTCATGTTTTAGCTCAGCAAGTCCATTAAAGGAATTAACCGCATTCAAATTAGTTTGACAGACTCCCCTTAGCTCTTCCGGACTACTCAACCTTAGTATTCAGCTCGACACTAAGCCAAACTGGTCCGGATTACTCTTTGGACCCTCCGGCTGAACTTAGCTCGACACGATTACCCGGACCACCACAGTACTCTGTTCACCCTTTTCATGTGCTGTCGACCTCCCACTTTCCGTAGCCTCGTTGCTCGGTAGAAGGGACTGTCTGCCATATCTTTACTTACCCATTTCATCTCGGCTACCCACCTAGTTGTTCGAACAATTCGTCCTTTGAGCTTATAATTACTTTGTTAATCAATTCAACCAATCAGAACATCCAAAGGCAATATTCCCGAACTCCCAATGTTCAGCAGTAGCCTTACTGGTTGCTCGGCAGAACAGTAATTAGAGATCCAGTCATATCTGCTCGGCTGGGTCTCGGTTTGAGCAGTAAACATTCCAGGAACCCTCAATTAAGTATTGTGACCCATTTTGACCAGTCATCAGCCCGAACCACTTAATTCCCGCACTGCCTTAGCTCGGTAGCCCTTCTGGCTGCTTGGCATACTCACTGCTCAGCCAGCTCTTAGATCGGCAGAATCTATTAGCTCAGCAAACCCTTAGCTCAGCACTCTGCCAGACCGGCAGCTCAGCTCTTCGGCAAATCGTAAAAGAAATGCTTATGTGATCGTTTTAGCTCAGCAATAGGACCCTTCGGTTCAGAATGCTTCCGGACCAACCTTAATCAGTTTCCCGAACTAAAACAGTCGACCACTGTCCTCCGGACAGAAGGTCTTTATCCAGAAGCTTGGCTAGCCACCAGTGGCAGTTCGTCCAAGTCTGGTCCGGCAGCCCATCTCGTTAGAACAGTAGCAATCAATGGCAAAGCTTAGAAATGATGTTTTTAAGGTTATCTTTGACAGATTTGAGGATTTGAAGTTAGAGTAGAATCATTTCAAGGATTAAGGTGAATCTCTATATACCTTTGTTACTCGTATGGCTTTAAACATGCTAATCATTTGTAAATGTACGATTTATGCTATTGAGTATTCAGTCTATTATATTTTCTCTTCACAAAAAGGAAAAATAGCATGTACTCTCTTATCACCATGGATTGGCAAAACAGGAAAGATGTTTTGTGATTGAACGGCATGAACGGTGACACGGTAGATCGCCGCTGGGGGCGAATTCAAAAACTGGCGAGGTAGGGGAAATAAGGGATCAATAACCAGGTTGATCACAATGATATCACGACTATGCAAAACACTATTTGGGGTCGCTCTCTAAGGTTACTGGTACCGTGAAGAGCAGCATGATAAAATCATGTCGGAATATCGAAATGAAAATAAAGCAAACATACAAAACAAAAGTAAGCTATGTGCTGAAGGACAATAAGAAGGTCATAGGCTTGACTTGGAAAATTACATACGGTTACAGGGTTTAGGCTAATAAGCCTTTCACTTATTATGTTCAAAAAGAAGGAAAGATGGTTTTGATAACATGTTGTTTATCCATGGAAACTTGTAACCTTGGTATATTTTGATTCACTCTAGCTTTATGCTTATGCGTGTTTCTAAAACCTTTTTCAGGTACCAATGAGGACTAGCTTGGAGATTTGGCTTCTCTTATGCTTTTATTGTATCTATCTTTTGATATAGAGGTAGTTTATGAGCCTCTTTTGTTGTATCAGTTTTATGAAATTAATGAAGTTTATCACACTGGGTTCTGTTCAGCGCTTCCGCTATCATTATGTTGTGAAATCCCTAAACTCATTGTTAGTAGGCCTTTGCGAGCTTGCTCATTGGCCGGTCATGGACCCCTTTTAGGATTGGGTCGTGACATAGCAGGTTAATCCTAATCAGTCCGGTGTTTCTTTCAGAGCTCAGATTGTATGCCACAAGTGCAACCAGCATGGCCATCTTTGCACGGAGTGCCCGCAGGTGAATTGTTATGAGTGTGGCCAATCTGTCCATGTCTCTAGATTCTGTCCCTCTAAGGGCATGAAGTAGTGAGGCAGGGTCTGTTCAGTAGCCCCGTCAGGTTTAGCCATCCCAGCTATAGCAGCAGCAGCATTTTCAGGCAGCTCTAGCCTATTCCAGTCAAAGATATAGATCTAACAAAAAGGGTCCTTCGGGACCAGGGCAATCTTCGGGCCAGCATAGCGGTGCAGGGCATGGCCAAATGACTTAAATGTCGAGTTTATGTTATTCCATCTATTGCCCCTCAGCTTTTTGTTCAGCAGCCAGAAACATATGTCGTTCATGGCAACATTCTTATTTATAACTCTTGGGCATCTGTTCTTATTGATTCAGGGGTATCGCATTCTTTCTTGGCATTTTCATTTTTAGCTGCTTTGGGATTAGAGTTGGAGGTATTTGATCCACCGTTGCTAGTGGAGTCCCCCATTGGTGGTCATATCCCTCTGAATTATTTTTGTCGAAATGCGAGATGACAATCGAGGATCGACATTTATCTTTCGACCTTATTGTTTTGGGTATGTCTGGGTTCGATGTGATTTTGGGTATAGACTGGTTATCAACTCAACATGCCAACATCGACTGTTTTCGGCGCAAAGTTCTCATCCAAGCTCCAGAGGGAGACTTCTTATATTTTCTTGGGGATCGTCGGGGCCCCATCGAGTCAGCTTTCTATGATCCTAAGGAGTGCGGCTCCATTTGTTGCATGCTCGCCAGCATGGCTCTAGATGATGATGTCTCCGAGTAGCAAAAGTTGCCATTGGTTGTCTGTGACTTCCCTGATGTCTTCCCAGAGGAATTACCGGGCCTACCTCCCGAGAGGGAAGTAGAGTTCTCTATCGATCTTATTCCGGAATCCACTCTGATTTCTATTCCTCCATACCGATTTGCCCCAGCTAAGCTTAGGGAGTTAAAATCTCAGATTGAAGAGTTGTTCGGATTGGGATTCATCCGTCCTAGTTCTTCTCCTTGGGGATCACCTGCTCTCTTTGCCAAGAAGAAAAATGGATCCCTTTGTCTCTGTATTGACTATCGAAAGCTGAACCGTGTTACCATTAATAACCGTTATCCTATGCCTAGGATCGATGATATTTTTGACCAGTGTAGGGTTCTACTCGCTTCTCATAGATAGATCTGAGGTCGGGCTATCATCGTTGCGCATTCGAGAGGAATACATCTCTAAGACCGCCTTTCGTACTCACTATGGTCATTTTGAGTCTGTGGTTATGCCGTTTGGGATAATCAATGCTCCGGTCACTTTCATAGATTTAATGAATCGTATCTCCCGATCGTTCTTGGATCAATTTGTTGTAGTGTTTGTAGACGACATTTTGATCTATTCTACTTCAGTAGAGGAGCATCAGAATCATCTTGGCATTGTTCTTGGATTGTCAGCAAGTGTGAGTTTTGGCTTTCAGAAGTAAAGTTCTTGGGTCATGTGGTATCTTAAGAGGGCATTTCTGTTGATCTGGTGAAAATTGAAGCGATTCTTTCTTGGCCTAGGCCATCCAATTTCTTCGAAGTTCGTAGTTTTCTGGGTCTCGCAGGCTATTATCGACGCTTTGTTCATGACTTTTCACGTCTTGCTACTCCGAGGACGCGTCTCACGTGCAATGACATTCGTTTTATTTGGGATGATGCGTGTGAAACTACGTTTGAAGAGTTAAAAAATGTTTAACTTCATCTCCTATCCTCATAGTTCTGGAAAGAGACATTGGCTATACCGTTTATTGTGACGCTTCTCACGATGGTTTGGGTTGCGTGTTGATGCAATCGGGTAAGGTCGTGGCATATGGATCTCGTTAGTTGAAAATCCATGAGAAGAACTATCTGATGCACTATGTGGA
>NMUG010003500.1:0-14739 GCA_002855965.1 Monotropa hypopitys
CCCAGGAGTCAGTTTTTTTGTGAAGCATGTGAACTTGCAAAACATAAACGTTCTATTTATGCTTATCTTAATCAAAGAAGTGAGGCTCCTTTTGTGGTTATTCACTCTGATATTTGGGGACCTTCTCCTATTACCTCTCCTTCTGGTTATCGCTGGTTTGTCACATTTATTGATTGTTACTCTCGTGTTACCTGAGTGTATTTACTTTGATCTAAAAAATGAAGTTTTTTCATACTTTCAAACCTTTTACAAGATGGTCTGTACTCAATTTGACACCAAAATAAAGATCCTCCGTAGTGATAATGAGACTGAATATAATGATGGAACTTTTTGGGCTTACCTTGATTCTCATGGCATTCTTTATCAAACTTCTTGTGTTAGAACGCCACAACAGAATGGAGTTGTGGAACATAAAAATAGGCATTTTGCTAAGGTAGCTCTCTCTTATTTACAATGAATGTTCTTAAACACTTTTGGGGAGAAGTTTTTCTTACTGCATCGTACCTCATCAATCGCATGCCGTCCAGTGTTCTTCAGTTTCACACTCCTCTTGCGATTCTCCCTGGTGGTTCTCGAGCCTCTTCTCTTCCACCCAAATTTTTGGTAGCGTGTGTTTTGTCCACAACCCTAAGTCTTCTGGTGGTAAGTTGGATCCCAAAGCTCGTAGATGTGTTTTCCTTGGCTACTCTCTTATACAAAAAGGCTATATATGCTAGGATCCTTATTCCCGCAAAATGTTTGTCTCAATGGATATCACCTTTTGGGAAACTCAACCTTTCTACTCAACCTCTCTTACATCTCTTTAAGAGGAGAATGGTAAGGAGGAAGAGATGTTGATGCCGTATAATCAAGAGTCATGGTCTTACTTTCCGATACCTCTATTACCTGGTCATATTGAGGGGGAGCAAAACAAACCTGGAGAGGAGAAGGATAACATTGAAGGAGAGGAACCAATGTCTGACGAAAGAGTGGAATGCGACATTGGTGGAAGATTAGATAGGTCTAATCAGAAGACTTGGTCGACAGAAAAAGGCCAATCTACCAGTGTATTACCACTTTGCCAATCACTTTCACCTACTCCAGTCTCCGACTCCCCTAATGATTCTTCTGGTAATGTTCTTTCCCTCACTAATTCTAATGATCTTGATGCTCCTATTGCTCATAGAAAGGGTGTTCGGTGTTGCACCCAACATCCTATTACACAGTTTGTTTCTTATCACTGGTTATCCTCCTCCTATCGTGCTTTTGTCTCCTCTCTCTCTCTTCTATTAATGTCGCACAGGATTGGAAAGAAGCTCTCATAATACCTAAGTGGAAATAAGCTATGGTAGAGGAGACGACATCCTTGGAAAAGAATGACACTTGGGAACTAGTGACTCTTCCAGAGGGACAGAAATTAGTGGGTTGCAAGTGGGTATACACGGTAAAACAAAAAGCTGATGAGACTGTTGAGAGGTATAAGGCAAGACTTGTTGCAAAGGGCTTTACTCAGACATACAGTATCGATTATGAGGAAACCTTTGCTCCAGAGATGAACTTTGTTCGAATTCTTCTCTCTTGTGCTGCTATTTTGAATTGGCCTCTCCACCAATTTGATGTCAAGAATGCATTTCTCCATGGTGACTTAGAAGAGGAGGTATATATGGATATATCACATGGTTTCTTATCATCTGCAACTGAAGAAAAGGTGTGTAGATTGAGAAATGCTCTTTATGGGTTGAAGCAGTCTCCCAGAGCCTGGTTTGACAGACTTCTCAAGGCCATGTTGAGATTTGGATACAAGCAGAGTCATGCTGATCATACTATGTTCATCAAGGAAGACAATGACAAGATTGCGGTTCTTATCGTCTATGTTGATGATATGATTGTGGCAGGCAATGCAGTGAATGAGATCATCAGTCTTAAGGCTTGTCTGGCTAAAGAATTCGAGATCAAAGATTTAGGATCAATGAGGTACTTCCTCGGGATGGAGGTGGAAAGATCTGACAAGGGAATCTTTATCTCCCAATGGAAGTATATCCTTGATCTCTTGAAAGAAACATGTATGTTGGGATGTAAATCTACAGACTCACCTATTGAGGCTAATCATCATTTTAGTGAGGATGTCGGGGAGCCTACAGATAAGGAGGGATATCAGAGGCTTATGGGTCGGCTAATATACTTATCTCACACTCGTCTAGATATTTCATATGCAATGGGAGTTGTCAGTCAGTTTATGCATGAGCCACGCGTGACACATCTGGATGCAGTTTATCGCATTTTGAGATGTCTCAAGTCAACTCCAGGTAAAGGGATTTTGTTATCCAATCATTGTCACTTGAGATTGGAAACCTTTACTGATGCAGATTGGGCTGGTTCTGTGGATGACAAACGCTCTACCTCTGGCTACTGTACTTTCTTTGGAGGAAATTTAGCCACGTGGCAGAGTAAGAAGCAATCCGTAGTAGCTAAATCCAGTACATAAGCCGAATATAGAGCGATGACTCACAGTGTTTGCGAGCTATTGTGGCTCAAAACCTTATTGAGTGATCTGGGGATTCATTATGAAGGCCTTATGAAGCTTTATTGTGACACTATCATCAAAATTGCCCATAATCCTGTTCAGCACGATAGAACGAAACATATAGAGATTGACAGACATTTCATCAAGGAGAAACTGAGCAAGAGTCTGGTATATATGCCTTTTGTGAGATCAGAAGATCAGTTAGCGGACATATTCACCAAAGGGCTCAATAATAGGAGTTTTTACCAATTTATCTTCAAGTTGGGCTTGATGGATATCTTTTCACCAACCTGTGAGAGAGTGTTAAGATATAAGTTTATTTGTCCTTATTTGTAAATTTGTATATTCCCCGAACCCCATCCCTGCCCCATTTTTCAAACATGGATTTTTTTATCCCTCCATCCTCGCCCCGAATGGGGATTCTGGATCCAAACAGAGATTCGTATATTCGAATGTTTTCGCTTTCCTTGTTGGGAAGATTAAAAAAGAGTTCAAAATAAAAAAATCATTGCTATATTACAGCTTTACAAATTCCAAAGCATAAAATGTACACATTTACACCAATGCCTTTACAAAAATTCAACACATACATGCAAGGAGATTATACAAGTGAAACAATAATATTGATTGCAGAAAATTTGACCTTAGTAACTGAAAAATTCTCACATTTAAGATAGACGCCAACACAATAAACTCACGATCTTACTGCAAAATACTACTACTAGGGTATTCTATCATATATAATATGGGTGAGTTAAGTTATATGGTTTTGAGTTATGGGTATCGAGGTTGATTCGGGGAATGTGGCAGATTTGGAGAACAATATGCATCACTCCATCCCCGCTCCATCCCCATTTTTTTTAAAAACAGATCCCCAAATCTGTTCCATTTCCCAGAAAATCTTTAAATTGCCAATCCATTCAGAGAGGGGAACGGAATAAATTCGGATGGATCGGACGAGATGCCCACCCATACCCATAAACTGATCCAAAGCATCTGAAGATGAATAGGGTAGCACACAGTCTATAACAAAGCCACTATCGCAGGTAATGCAAAAAAAGAGGATCAGTATTGTCCTCTCGCCCACACGTAACTCGCCATTTTGGATGACATGAGCAAGTAGGTCTCCTTTCTTTAACCTTCTCATTAGTATTAAATTTTTTAGGTACATGTAGTGCATATTGTGGGTTCTTCTCCATGTTACCATCTCCAACAGACCTACATAATGATCTGATCATGTCACGACCTTGTGGGGTCTTGCGCCATTACTTCAGTGAAGGTTTTACGGTCCCGTTGACCTGGAGGCATCACGAAGTATAGGCATTGTACCTCCACTCTATGATGGCCAAGATACTCCCCTAGAACGAGTCTTGTGAGGCAGGACTCAGGCTTAGCAGCAACACCGTCAGATCCTGAGGTATCAGTGACTTAGAGGCTACCCATTACCTATAGCTAGCTGCAACGGAGAGAGAAGATATTGTAAATGTATATTTTGTAATATCATTAGATTTAATTAGGAGTCAATTAAGGACTCAATTAGGATTTGATTAAGGACTTAATTAGGATTTGATTAGCTTAAATCTAGGGATTTGATTAGGGAAAATTTTTGCTATTTATACACCCTTTGTAATATCATAATTATTCAAGAAATACAAATCATATTTCTCTAATATGGTATCAGATCCATAAGGCTCCTCTCAGCAAATTCTCGGCACTCCGGCGAACCTCTGGCAAACCTCCGGCAAACCTCGCCGGATCTTCTGCACCAGTCTCTCTCTCTCTCTCTCTCTCTCTCTCTCTCCGGCGAACCCAGCAACCAGGGGCGAATTGGGCTTGTGACCAGGGGGTTACGTGCCCACCCTTGAATTTGAATTTTTTTGATGGTGTTAGTTTTGTGGAAGTTGGAAGGAGTTTGAAGGAATTTGGGGTCTTCCGGAAATAGCGGTTGGCAGGTTTTTTGGGTGAAGGGAGTTGATGGAATAGGGGTTCATTCCCTCTTTGTTTTCCCGGTAATTGGTGAGGCCAGTTGAGGGAATTGGAGAGAAAGGCAGGAGGTACGCCTTGGTTTCCCGGTAGAAGGTCAGATGGTTCGCGGGAATGGAGAGAGGGAAGAAGTGAAGAAGTGGTCCATGGGCTACTTTTCCGGAAATGGAAGCCCATTTTCCAGTAAAGTAGGGGTGAGTGCAGAGGGAGAGTGAGAGAAGCTACGTGTGGGTTTTTCGGTAGAAGGCCATTGCTTTTCCGGTAAAGCAGGAGGTCCTGGGGGAGCTGGGAAGTGTTGCAGCTTGCTTTTCCGGTAAAGCAAGTGTGCTTTACCGGTAATCCGCGTTTGAATTGTGCTGCCTTCTGCTTTATCGGTAATAGGGATCTGCTTTACCGGTAAAGCGAGAGTTAAAAATCTGGGGCATTTTTGAAAAAATCTCCTGAGTATAAATACTCACTTAGGGCATCCTCTAAGTCATTTTTCGGACAGTCTCTCTCTCTCATCTGCCAGACAGAACATTTGAGTTCTCTCTCTCTTTTCTCAACTTCTCTCTTTTCTATCTCTCTCCCTACTTCAAATCTAAGCTCAAAGTCTTCATTAACCTTGTAGCTTGTATTCTCCTCTACGCTCTACTACCCATTTTGAAGCAAGATTCGAAGACACCCTCATCTAGGGTTTTCTCTCTCTTCTTTTGAGGTAAATCTACATCTCCCTTGTGTATATGTCCTTGTGGTAAACAAACAACAAGATTTTCAAGATAAAATCAAATGTTTTCTCCTAAACTTAAATCCTTGAGATTTCTAAAGTGATTTTCGTAATGAGACCCAAATTGGTGACTGTTTTTCTCTCTCTCTTTCCAGATTATCCCTTTTTTGACTGATACATACAGTAAGCTTTCTCTAGTGCTATTTTTTAAATTTATGTGATACATTGTTGGTATTTCAGGATTAATGTTCAATTACTAATTTATTGATTGTTTAATTTTTAGAGGGTTTGATTTGAACTACTTCAAACATAAATCACCCATTGCGATTTCTAATTCCGAAAAAGATGTTAGTGATTCTCGATCCTTAAAAGAAAGGCGTGTCAAAACTAACGTGACAAAGATAGGAAAAAATCATGTTGAAGTTAATTTGGCGGAACTTGAATCTGATCCTGAAATTTGACCTCGAATTTCGGATTACAATCCAAATGATCAAGACCAAATTCGTAGAGCGTATTTACAGAAGGGTCCTTTTCAACCCCAAAATCACAATTTCTCGCAAAGATTATTTGGGCAAAAACAACGACGATTTAACAAGGCGTGGTTTGTTACTTATTCTACTTGGTTAGAGTATAGTACAACAAAAGATGCTGCATTTTGCCTTTGTTGTTATCTTTTCAAGCCAGATATTGGAGACCAAGCAGGAGGTGACATATTATGTTCATTGTTTTTGTAACTTTTGTGGGAAAAGAGGACTGAACGTATTATTGAATTGTATATTCATAAGGGAACTAAGGTTGTTTTGGAAAACACTCTAATGGATATATGCCATATCAAGTTGGATGGTTCTAACTATTTACGTTGGTCTCGGATGTTTACATTGGCCATTACTATGAGTGGCCTTTTGTATTTTATCACTGAGAGTGTCGTCCAACCCACGAGGGGACCTGACTTTACGAAATAGAGCACTCAGAATGCTTTGGCCTTGACATGGTTGTTCAATTCCATGCCACCCACTATTCAAGACAAATTTTTATTTCTGGATACCCCAAAGCAGGTTTGGGATGCTGTAGCTGAGACTTATTCCCAGAAAGGGAATGATGCCCAAGTCTTTGAATTGAGGAAGAAACTTAGGCACTTGACTTCTATCAAGGCTATCTGCCAATTTGTGCTACTGATGCTGCTGCATTCCAACAAATGGTTGGGAAAGACCGTGTCTACGATTTTATGACTGGACTTGATGATGTATATGATCAACTTCGTAGGCATGTATTGAGCCACATTCCTTTTCTCTCTATAGGGGAGGCTTATGCTAGCATTCAACAGGAGGAGACTCGCAGGAATACTATGACTCACTCAGTGATCTCACCCACTCCGGATCGATCGACATTGGCCTTTATTCTTACTCATTGGGATGGTAAGACTATTCAAGGTCAATCAAGGAGTGAAAATGGTCATGTTCTTCATAAGCCACTCTAGTGTGATCATTGTGACAAATCTGCTCATACTAAGGAATACTGCTATAAGTTGCATGGTCCTCCTCCTCAACGGGGACGAAGAAGTGGTCGAAGTGGTGGCTCTGTGCGTTCTCATGCTTTTGAGTCTGTTGACTCTGTATTTGATACTAGTGGTTTCTCTCCAGAATAGATGCAAGCTCTCAGGCGGATAATGTCTGGTCAAGACACTTCATATTCCACAATCTCTTCTTCCATTACTTCCTCTCACTTTGCCAACACAGGTATACAAGCTAATGTTTCTACAGCTTCCATCCCTTGGATAATAGATTCTGGTGCCACTAATCACTTGACAAGTTCTTCTTTTTTGTTTGACTCTTACTATACTTGTTCTGATAAGGACAATGTTCGTGTAGCTGATGGAACCCTCTCTGTTATTTTAGGGAAAGGTTCCATCAGTCATTCCCCCACCTTGTCTCTCTCTTCAGTCTTTCATGTTCCAAGTTTTACTACTAATCTTATCTCTGTTAGTAGTCTCAACCACTCTCTAAATTGCTCTGTGACATTTTTTCTCACTCATTGTGTCTTTCAGGAATTGGGAACAGGAAAGATGATTGGTACGGGTAATGCACAAGGTGACCTATATTTTTTGGAGTCTGTGCCTCGTCCATCTTCTACACCCTTACCATTGGGTCATGCTCTTGAAGCCGATACGAGTTCAGCTCTCTCTTTATGGCATCGTCGTATGGGTCATCCTTCTTTTAGGATCTTAGAGAAGCTTTTTCCTACTTTAACTAAACATTGTTCTAGAGGTAGGTTCTTTTGTGAAGCTTGTGAACTTGCGAAACATAAACGCTCATCTTATGTTCCTGTTAATCAACGAAGTGCTTCTCCTTTCATGGTGGTTCACACAGATGTTTGGGGTCCTTTCCTCATTACCTTTATTTCTGGATATCGATATTTTGTCACCTTCATTGATTGTCATACTCGCATAACTTAAGTGTATTTACTTCGAGCAAAAATGAGTTTTTTTCACGTTTTTAGTCATTTTATAAAATGGTGTGCACACAATTTGACACTAGTATCAAGATACTTCGTTGTGACAATGGGACTGAATACATCGGTGGTTCTTTCAAATCATATCTTGATCGAAATGGTATTCTTTTTCAAACCACTTGTGTAGGTACACCTCAACAAAATGGAGTTGCGGAACGTAAGAATCATCACCTTGCTGAGGTGACTCGCTCCCTATTGTTTACCATGAATGTTCCTAAACAATTTTGGGGGAAGACTATCCTTACGGCCTCTTATCTCATCAATCGCATGCCATCAAGTGTTCTTCAATTCCAGACTCTATTGGACTTTCTTCCTGGTAACTTTCGGGTCTCTACTCTTCCCCCAAAAGTTTTTGGTTGTGTGTGTTATGTTCATGCACCTAAACAACCTGGTGGGAAGTTAGATCCCAAAGCTCGTAAATATATTTTTCTTGGCTACTCCTCTACCCAAACGGGGTATCACTTTTATAACCCCCTTTCTCGGAATTTTTTTGTTTCTATGGATGTCACCTTTTGGGAACACCAAACTTTTAACCCTCTCTCGTCCCCATCTCTTCAGGGGGAGAGTTCTAGATGGGGAGAGTTCTAGAGATGTTGACATCTTGCAATTCTAATTCATGGTTATTCCACCCAACTTACGATACAACAAAGAAGAATGTTAGTGAGGGGGAGAATGTGGGTACACGTGAGAATGTTGGTAAGGGGGAGGATGCCTCTCCTAGTTCTAGTGATCTTGAAGAGGAAACAGATGAACTTGTACCTGGAGAAAGAATAATGCCCGATGCGAGGGAAAGATTAGACATGTCAGATTTAAAAACTTTTGCTCGTAAGGAAAAAGGTCAACCTGGTGCATTACCACAATACCAATCATCACCATCTCTAGTTCCTGATACTTCAACTGAGACCCCTGGCAACACTCATTCCTCTATATCTCTCCCTTTTGATGATCTTGATGTGCTTATTGTTCATAGGAAGCTAGTCCGGACACATAAAGTGCCGCCTTAATTATGTACACATCTAATTTCACAATTTGTTTCATATTCTTGTCTGTCATCTTTGTATTCTGCCTTCCTTTCTTCTCTTTTCTCTATACCAATTCCGCAGGGTTGGAAGGAAGTTTCTGCTACTGCAAAGTGGAAAGAAGCTATGATGGAGGAGATGAAGGCCCTGAAGAAAAATGACACTTGTGAGTTAGCGTATCTTCCTGGGGGAAAGAAAGCAGTGGGATGTAAGTGGGTGTTTACAGTTAAGCATATAGCAGATGGTACCGTTGAGAGATACAAGACAAGATTGGTTGCCAAAGGCTATACTCAAACATATGACATTGACTATGAAGAAACCTTTGCTCCAGTGGCAAAAATGAACTATATTCACACTTTGTTGTCTTGTGCTACCATTCTAAACTGGCCTCTTTAACAGTTTGATGTGAAGAATGCTTTTCTTCATGGTGATTTGGAAGAAGAGGTGTACATGGATATACCACATGGTTTTTCCTCCCCTATCACTGAGAGAAAAGTGTATAGCCTGAAAAAGTCTCTCTATGGCTTGAAGCAATCACCAAATGCTTGGTTTGACAGATTTCTCAAGACTATGTCGAGACTTGGGTATACACAGAGTCACGGTGATCATACTATGTTCACCAAGAAAAGTGATGGTAAGATTGCCATTCTTATAGTTTATGTGAATGACATAGTTATGACAGGTGATGATGTGAATGAACTTCGAACGCTTAAAATCCTTCTTGCCAAAGAATTTGAAATTAAGGAATTGCGAGTGATGCAGTACTTTCTTGGTATGTAGGTGGCTAGATCTAAGAAAGGGATCTTCATTTCCCAAAGGAAATATGTTTTTGATCTCCTGGAGGAGACAAGAATGCTGGGGTGCAAGCCTGTCGATACTCCTATTGAGGTCAATCATCACCTTGGCAGTGTGAGAGAACATGCAGATAAGGAAAGATATCAGAGACTAGGGTCGCCTGATATACCTCTCACACGCATCCAGATATTTCTTATACTGTGGGAATTGTCAGTCAATTTATGCATGATCCCCGTACTTCTCATCTTGATGCAGTTTATCGTATCTTGAGGTATCTGAAATCTGTTCCAGGCAAATGTATTTGTTCTTCAACCATGGTCACTTAAGATTGGAATCATTTATCGATGCAGACTGGGTAGGTTCAATTGATGATCGACGATCTACCTTGGGCTATTGCACCTTTCTTGGAGGAAAGCTGATTACTTGGAGAAGTAAGCAGTCAGTGGTAGCAAGATCAAGTGCAGAGGCCGAATACAGGACAATGACACATAGTGTTTGTGAGCTTCTATGGCTTAAAACCTTCTTATATGAGTTTACGAATTCTTGATAGGGGTCCTATGAAGCTCTATAGTGATAACAAGACTGCCATCAATATTGCTCATAATCCCTTTCAGCATGATCATAGTTTTTTGGGGCGCGAGGCGCAACGAGGCACAAAGGTTCCGGTGGGGTCTAGGCGCGAGGCGCGGGGCGAGGCGCGCGCCTTATCGACGCGAGGCGCAATAAGGCATAAAAAAAATAAAAAAATTAGTATATGCCAATATTTTTAATTATAAATACCAAAACAATAAACAAAATGCCAAAAATGCAACAATAGCCCAAAAATAGAAATAAAACCACTTCAAAGTTCACATTCAAGTATCACATAAAGAGAACAACAAACTAATCGTCATCATCAAAGTCAACAGAAACAAGGTCAACATCTTCTGCCTCTTCTTCACCAATGGATTTATATCCCTCTTCATCCTCCTTCTCCTCTGTCTCTTCAGAAATCACCTCGTCTTCATCAATTAATTGAACTCTATTGGCAGTGGAAGTTCTTGATCGTTTGCAATACTTACAAAAACGTATTGGAGAGAGAGAGGAGAGAATACCGTGAGGGAGAAGAGAAGTACCGTGGGGGAGGGAGAGAGTCCAGAGAGTACAGGGAGGCAGAGCAAAGCATGAGGGAGGGACTGAGAATGAGAGCCGAGAGAGAAATTCAATTCAGATTAGGGTTTCTCCTAAAAATGAAACAGGCGCGTGCCTCCGTGCCTCCGCGCCTCCGCGCCTCAGCGCCTCCACGACGCCTCTTCTACATCGCCTCACCTGAGGCCTGCCGGGGCCCTGCAGTCGCGCCTCGCCGCGCCCCGCGCCTAGTCGCGTCTTTCAAAACTATGAGTATGATCAAACAAAACATATTGAAATTGATCGAAACTTCATCAAAGAAAAGCTGAACAATGGTTCAATATGCATGCCTTTTATGAGATCCGAGGACCAAGTAACCGATGTATTTACCAAAGGTCTTAGTAGTAAAATGTTTCACCTTAATTTGTTCAAATTGGACATGATTGATATCTATGCACCAACTTGAGGGGAGTGTTAAGTTATGTTAGATAGAGTCTTATTAGATAGATTCTTTTGTTCATGAGGGTATTTTCATCTTGTAAAGTGTAGTGTATATACTCTGATTCATTCAATGAGAACCCTGAGAGGATAATACTTGCTGACCTATTTTCTCTCTAGAAATGAACAGAGGTAGATGTAGATTTACCTTTAGATGGAGGGAGACCGAAACCCTAGATGAGGGTTCTTTACAATGATGCCCAAATGTAGGTAGGTGTGTAGAGCATGCTTCGATTTGTTATATTGGAGAAGACCTCGAGCTTAGATTCCAAGAAGAGAGAGAGAGAGAGAGATGGAGGAAAGAAGGTGATTTGGTGGTGGATAGAGGCCTCAATGATGTTTCGTAGGGTTTAGAGAGAGAGAGTTGTGAGAAAAATTGATTAAAAATGACTTAAGTTGGTATTTATACCCAATGACCTTGTCTGCCAAAAATCCCAGAATAAACCTTGCATTACCGGAAATAAGTGGGGAGGGGAAATGCCAATTTCCGAAAATAAGAAGGGAAAAGAAAGGGATGGCCTGGACTTCTGGAAGAAACAGAGAGAAGCCTACCGAAAATAACAAAAGAGAGGGCTGAGACTTCCAGAAATAAGGAGGGGAACTACTGGAAGTCCCCAGTCTCTGGATTTCTCTATCGCTGACTCCCTCACTTGCATTACCGAAAATGGCACAATCATTTTCAGAAGTTCAATCTATCTGGATCTCCCTCACTCTCCCGCAAACATGGACTAAAATGAATGACCCTCCTTCCCAGTCTCACAGAACTACTGGAAATGGACTTCCATTCACGGAAATGATGGAGTTTTCTCCCCCAAACCTTGGCCACACACACACTACCGGAAATTGATGTGAAATTTTCGAAAATTACAGGTTAAACCCCAAAAGCTTATTTCTTTCAACAATTAAGCCCCAAACCTTCCCACAATGCATTGAATCAACCCAGAACATTGGGATAACATTACATACGACCCCAAATCACATATTCCTCGAATAAATCTGATATTCTCCGACAATTATCAATTCAAAGAAGAATTTAGGCCATAAATAATCCATGAACTATTATAAAGTAATTTGAAATTACGGGATGTTACAATTCAAACCAATGGGGAGCCATGGAACCAAATCCGTGGGGGCATCAGGTCCTCTATTCCCGGAATCTCCTAGTCAAGAGTGGTATGACCACTCTACTTCTTATGGGGAATGTGAGTATTTAGAAGAACCACCACCACCTTTCTACCACGATGACACGACTCCACAACAATGCTATTATCCAGAGTCAACCGCTCAATATTCGGGACAATGGTCAGTCATGATGCCGTGTTCGGGCGACCTTTATGTTGTTGTTTTCGGATCGGGTCGTGACATTGTTTGCCGGCTTATCTTTTTGATGTTCCTTGTTCCATTGTTTAGAAAAGAAAAGAAAATTATGAGTTTGTCTCGCATGTTTTGGTATGCCATGTGAAAGTAATTTGTTGTGTTTTGTGAGTTGTCGTTGCTGAAAACCCTCATGAGAGCGTACTTGTCCTACCGGGGCCGCCTGGGGGTTCAAAGGATCTATTCTGCACTTTCGTTAGTTTATTTATTTTTAAGATCGAGTCTTAGTGTTTGAATTTGATCAAGACTAGTAAACGATAAGTTGGGTGTGTGATATACACATAATGTTGTATATTTAGCTTGTCTTCATCTTCCGTTTTGTTATAATTTTTCGACTATTTATTTATGTTTAGTTAATATTTCCATTTAGTGTGTTTTCAAGCTTGTACAGGTTTTCGACATTATTTGGTGATCCTCGTATGAGACCGGAGGTCCCCAAGACTCCCCATACCTTGAGGAGTTTTTCCGAAGTCCAAATGACTGTACCGAGTCATCAAAGTCAAGCACGAGCCAAGAAACCAAGCCTAGATCAAAGCTGGAAAAATCTGGTGTTTATCTTCCAGAAATAAGGCAACAATTAACGGAAATGAAGGCCAAGGGATGCATCTAACTTTTGGAAATCACAAGCCGAAGGATCCATAAAAGCATTTTGTACCGGTAGAGCTTTAAGTGTGTACCAATACAATCTACATTGCACTTCCGAAAATGCAACTAACGACTACTGAAAATTATGGGCCAAAGGAATCAACATTTCACTTTCGGAAATAATTCCAACCTCTTCCAGTAATCTAGGGTTGCGAGATTCGGCAGATTTGGACAGAAGGGCCCTGTACCAGTACACGACCAGCCTATACAGACACAACTTGGTTTTGGATTGGGAAAACAGCCCAAATAGGGGTAATTTGGTCATTTTGGCTAGGGGATATATATATAATGTGTATATGTTTTTAGATATAACTTAGGGTAGATTTTAGTTTAGGTTTAGGTTTAGGTTTAGGTTTAGTTTCTCTCTCTACCTCTCCTCCTTTCTTCTTCTTCTTTGTTAGATTTAGAGTAATCTTTGGGTTTGAGAATTTTTCGTCTTCATTAACCATATAAGTCTACTCTCTCTCTCTTTCCATTGATGTATTTTATTTATGCACTTATGTTTTAATTAAATTCGTATTTCATTTTAAGCTTAGTGTTCTTCTCTTTTATGCAATGTTTTCTTTGATTCCTTGTGTTTTCTTCCTTGTTTTAGCATTAATGGAAGGGTAGCCTACTTGATTTGGTCATGAGGTGACTAACATCCCATGACCTAAGTTTTTGTTAGTCTTCTCCATATATGAGTTGCAATGTTGTGGATGAATAGATTAGTTCATGAATCAGGGTCTTAGCTTAGTGGTGTCAATCTCCTTAATGAGTTGTAGATATTAAATTAACACAATACATGTTTGTAGCTACGTTCCGCTAGGTGTTTGACAAAATGCCTCAATGAGCTAATTCTACTAAAATCACTATCCTTAGATATAAATTTAAAGTCTTGATGTTGTGTGAGAGTTAGGAGTATGTGGTTCATTTATTTTAGGTCTAAGTCATGAGTTGTTAACCTTATTGATTGGTTGTCGACAATTCTCTTGGCACATCTGTTAAGTTTTATGTGTTGTGTAATTAGTTAGGATCTAAAGGGGTCATTATGTATTTTATTTTCGTTTTATTTTTCTGTATATTACACACTCATTAATGAATGAAATAGTGCGGGTGAGATTATTCCCTTCGAACATGGTATCAGAGCATACCTTCAAACCCTAGCCGCCCACCGCAACTCAAATTTTTTTTTCTCCGACCATTGTCACCTGGACGTCGCAGCGCCTTTGCGCCTTTGTGCCTCACGACAGCCATCCAGACCTTTCGGCGTTAGCCGCCTATGGTCGCATGTGGTCGCCGACCTTTATTTCGGCGTTTGTTGCCCAGAAGTTGTCTCTCTCCTTCTTGCGTGCGTTTGCCATCGCGCCTCAACCCAGCGACGACCTGCTCTGGCGTTTGTCGCCAGCGTTAGCCGCCTCTCCAGCCGTCGCCAGCCACTCCAGCCGTCGCCTGACCACCGTCTATCATTCCAACCACCTATACTCCGGCGACTCTGTCAACCCTACTGTCGTCGCCTATCTCCGGTGACTATTGGGCTGTTCCGGGTTCCTTTTGGTACAGACTCCGGCGAGCCTCCGTGGATTTCCGATGGTTTACTGTGTTTTTCTGATCTGGGTTGG
>NMUG010003501.1:0-14736 GCA_002855965.1 Monotropa hypopitys
AATTGAGATTTGTTTGGCATTTAGTAGGTCATCACATACAATATTGGATTGCAATATATAAATTGGAGAAGTTTTCTCCTTGTTAACCAAAGAAGTTAGTATATATTGGTAGGCGATATATTATGTTTGTGGAAATCTTGAAATAGTAATTGAGATTTGTTTGGCATTTAGTAGGTCATCACATACACTATTGGATTGCAATATATAAATTGGAGAAGTTTTCTCCTTGTTAACCAAAAAAGTTAGTATATATTGGTAGGCGATATATTATGTTTGTGGGAATCTTAAAATAGTAATTGGGATTTGTTTGGCATTTAGTAGGTCATCACATACAATATTGGATTGCAATATATAAATTGGAGAAAATTTCTCCTTGTTAACCAAGTTAGTATATATTGGTAGGCAATATATTATATTTGTGGGAATTTTGAAATAGCTAATATAGAATACATTTTTAGATAAGATAAGAATTTTAAATAATATTAGAGTGGTTCGTAGGAAAATAATAGAAAATAAAGAGATGGGTAGATAGGATCTTAATATAATGTAATTTTATTTGGACCTAACAGAATTGAGAACATTTTTTAAATATGTTATGTTTAGATTTGTATTGTTTTCTATGTACGCAATATTGGAAGGGGTAGATAAAATTGAACAAAAGATATTTTCAAGTTTGAGTTATCTTTTTTTTCATGAACAAAAGATATTTCATAAACAACTCATTTTTTCATATTTATTGGAAAGGTGGTTTAATTGTTTTTTTTTGAACTAAAATAGTGCACCAGGCACCCAAAACAAAACATGAGGAAATAAGAATTAGGCCATGTTTGGATATGCATCGTATTAGATTATTTGCTTTTTTTAGATAAATCTAGACACATGTATACGAGGAAGAAATGGGATGGCCGGGAAAATGCAGTGTTTGCAATTGAGTTTTTCAACGAACACAATGATTTTACTATTTGACAACAGAGGGTGAAAGATATAATAAAGGAAAGTTTGGCGAAAACTCTCAAGAAGATGTCTGGAATATTATAGGGGCTTTATAATACCAAGTAGCAAACAACATGATTTAGTTATACCTACAAAATATCACTACAATATGGTATCAATGAGACAAATTTGACAGAACTATGAAACTAATTGGAGAGCAGGTACAAGTACAAATATTTGGCAAATCAATTGTATTTGAAGAAACAACATTACAAATGTTAGAGGCCTCGAACCTCATAAACCATATTGATGAGTTCAATCAGTTGTTGGCATAGTTGGAGGCTATTGGTGCAAAGATAAAAAAGAATAATATTATTAATATTTTTGGTCTCATTGCCTTCTTTATACGAGCATCTTAGAACTACTCTTATATAAGGAAAGACCACCATTGACTTCCATGCGGTGATAACTATCTTTATTTTGCATGAGTCGATACAGAAGCAAGATGGCAAAAAAGTCTCCAACAATGGGATTTTGATTACATCAGACGATGACCGCTTCAGAAGTACGAAGGCTGAGAGAAAGTGCTACTATTGCAAGAAGGAGAGGAATATACTGAAAATTTGTCGAAAGCTCAAAGAGGACAAAGAAAAGGAAAACACAATTAATGTAACAACCAACTAGGATTCTTGTGATGAAAACTGTGCACTCATAGTTTCTAAAGGTGCTAGAAAGTTAGATTCATTTTTGAATTCTAGATGCTATTTTCATGTGTTCAAAGAAGACGTTTTTATACATGTGATGCTTGTGGTGGAAATATTGTGAGGATGTCTAACAATATAACCAATAAAGTTATGGGTGTTGGAACATTTAGGTTTGGCATGATTGATGGCCAAAATGTGACGTTGATTGGGGTGAGACATGTGCCTTGTATCAAAACAAAACTGTTTTCATTAGGAATGCTTGTTGTGAGAGGTTACAAGTTCTAATTTTGTAATAGAGTTTTAGAGGTTCTAAAAGGATAAAAGGTGGTTATGCATGGAAAGTTAAGGTCTACCTTATAGAGGTTTGAATGGGATGTTTTCACTTGTATAGAAACATTCAACCAATAAGCAATCAGTATGGGAGGAATAAATGTGCATGTGATGTGTGAGGCTGGACAAGGTGACAACAAGTTCAAATATGACACACACAATGGGTCATGGGTAATCATGGTAAGAGGTGTGCAAAGGACTGACCAGACAGTGGTGCAACGAGTTCATGTTCAGAATGAACTTCAAGCAAAGACACAATCTTGGTTGACGAGGTCAATCTCACGCATGGGAAAGATGGTCTATTTTGATTTAAATTTGGTTAGTGGTGGAAATCTCTCTCTGAGTGTTGATAAGATAGAATAAAGGTGTGGCTATGTCAATTTGTGAAGTGAACTTTGCAGGGCACTCTGGTGAGAGGGTGTGATTCACCTAGCTGAGGGGTGCAAAATCATCCCACATGGGCAATGGTGTGATTGTTAGGATTCACCCAGATATGATAATTTCGCCGAGGTTTGTTTGATAATTATCCATGTGTTATTTATGGTGGTTGATATTTGGAAGATTTTTCGTCTTTTAATTTTTTTATTTAGACGAGTTCCACTAATAAAATGGGATTTTCTTAGAGTGGCTAGCAAGGCATTGGATGCTCAAGACTGGTCCAGAGGAGAAATCCGAGAAAGGCCTTTTATGTTCAGATGGTTTTGCCCGTAGGGCTCCTGCGAGGTACACGAGTACCGTACCATGTCCGATGTATGTGCAAGCACTAGAAGCATGCCAAGCACGTTGATGCCCAATTTTGATAGGTTTTCTTATATGGTAAGGATTCAGGTTATTTTCTTGATATAGAACCTCAAGAGAAGGATACGGATCATATCTTTTTGGTTGATTACTTATCTAGGTAGTGCAATTCATCAATGTAGTTGAGAGTTATAATCTACAAGGGTTTGTGAGAGAAAAGAGAGAAATATATATTGGTGGGTGAGGTCTTGGGATCTCTATATTCTTTATCTCATTGTACTCAAATAATACAGTGTATGTTCTCTTGTTCACAGATGTAGGCAGAAGGTCCAAACCATGTATCTTTTGATGTTATTTTCTCCTTATTTATTTATCCTTGTATTTGCTGAATCTCGTGCTCACACTTTCCATTGCGTGTGGAGTTTTGCGATGATTAAAATCCCAACACTAATGAGATGTATTATCAAGTGTATCACATAAAGCATTTTGTAGGAATTAGATAACTGAAAAACTTATTTCTATAAACAAAATTAAACAAGAATTTTCAAAATATGCAACACTTGAAAATATAGAAAATGAACAACAAGAAATGGACAATAAAACACTTGAAATAGATGAACTGAAGCCCCGTGTGACCACGGTGCCCTTAAGATGAGATAGACTGCCTCACCGGAGGTGCTTGAAGTAATGGTTGGTCGTCGAATCCCAAGGTACAATTGATCATTGGTGGTTGTAGCACTACAAAGACCGGCATGCGAACGGCTATACTTTGGAATTTTCTCGGAGAACACATATAGTTTCTGGAATTATGATGTTGGGAAGGTAGTAGAGGATTGCAGTATGGTTTTTAGTATGTATTGTTGGACTATCCAAATCAGGAAGACCTAACTACAATATATACATATATGGGGGAGCCTTAGAATTGAATGTTGAATTCAAAATTATTCTATAACCAAAGAATATATTGAAGGCGGTATTCGTTTCATATTCAAAGCCCAAAATTATATAACCAAAATTAATAATTCTTCGTAATGAATTCTCTGAATAAATTTTGTGGAATGAATTGAAATAAGTTACAAAATTTGTAATGAAAGCTACCATTCAGGTTGGTCAGGTTGAGTCCAATCACAAAGCCCAATTGTCCCAAAATCCCAATTGAATTTTCTATAAAAAGATTGGTCTGTAGTACGAGACACATTCCCACGAACCTGGAACACAGAACACGGAACACAGAATTAGAACTGGACCCAGACCCGGATGTAGGTGGGGGCATGGCCAGCCAGGTGGGCGATGGTGGCGGAATGCCACATGCACATGTGCACACGTATGAGAAAATATTCGAAGTGCACTTCATGTTACTCACCCCTTAGACTTTGTTGTGACTCTTAGTCACACAACACAATAAATATACCCACTTCCATTCTAGCCATTTTAAAATGTAAGACAAGAGTATTAAAATACTCTCCTACTATTGAAAATGTCCCACTTTGAATTGCAATTACTCATTCATTACTTTATGGATTTTGGTCATTCTACATGTTTGAATAAATAAATGGACATATTCAGAATTCTCCAGTGGCGGGTCCACTTGGGAAGCAAAGTTCTTCCATTTCAATGCATAAGTCCAAAAAATTCTCCAATTTATTGCTTTATTTGGATTAGAAATAATTAGTAAACTACCATCTCAGTGGTGTGATGGTATTGATGGATAAATTCTTGAGATAATTTCATCCAGGATCGTAATTGTTTGAGATCAAGATGGGAAAACCATTGAGCTGCTACCCCTTTTAGACTGTGCTAAAATAAGTGCATCATTAACCTTTCCAGGTTGGGGTATCCGCACAATACCCCAACATATAATCGCAGATGGGTCATAGGCTCTCCAGTCACATCATATTTGGTAAAATTTAGAATTTAGAATTTTTAAGGAAATTGCATCTCCAGAAAGAAGCATAAATCCTCAAAGCTGGTTGAAGTGTATGAATTTAGACCCCACAGAGATTTCAAAGCTTCCTCCAACTGCTGAAAATTTTATTCCAAATGAGGGTCGTTCTCTTTCTGGATCGGAACATTACCTAGTTAGATTTCAATGTTTTCTTGAACTGAGCCAAGACTGGAAAAGTTGGAACGATTGGTTTTGGCATCGGAATAGCAGGATGTGCTATAGTGGATTGAGATGGGATGCTTACCATCGACAATGTACGAATTTCCCCAGATGATGGTGGAATAACATAATTCGATGTTGCTTAAAATGAAACTTACACAGTGTTGGGCAGTGTCTATGGTGATGATGATGCCCCAGTCCTAGCAAGATGAGTTGGTGATGGCATTTGCCTTAACAGTGAATTAACCATAGCTTGTAGATTTTCTGCATCTCGACGTGCATCCGGATAATCCTCCACAGGAACTGTAATGACCTGAATTTCTAAATCTTTTAAATTATATTCCAAATTTTAAATACGTCCTTATGGGATCTAAACCACTCTTTAGACCGACTAATAGATCTCTTTAGAGGCTCGTTGATTTGTATCGAAGAAGAGAATGCGGTTTTGGAACCCCTTTTCTGTTATCTCTCCATTTTGGTGCAGTTGCACCAGTGCAGATGAGAGGTGCACCGGTGCAGAGTGACCTTTGGTGCCACTGTTCTGGTTTTGGAATAGTTGCACCGGTGCAGGGTGGTTTTGGGTGCCACTGTTCGAGTTTTGGAACAGTTGCACCGGTGCAGTTGAGAGGTGCACCGGTGCAAGCAGATTTCTAAGGCTACTGTTGGTTCTAGTGTAGGTTTGCACCGGTACAGGTTAGAGTTGCACCGGTGCACAGACTCACTGTTCGAAATTTTAAGGAGTTTGCACCGGTGCAGAATTGCCTTGCACCGGTGCACAGAGGTATTTTCTGGCGGACTTTGGTCTCATTAAGGGTATTGTTGTCAATTTAAGTGGGGGACCTATATATACATGTTTTGGCATGGGAAGGGCATTACAGCCCATATTTTACTCCCTCACTCTCTCTCTAAATGTAAGTCTCTCTTCTCTTCCTCTCAAACCCTTTTCCCCTTCCTTCTCTCCCTTGATTTTTGATTATTGCTTGGGTATTGTAGATTTCGCCATTCATTAACATCGACGAGGGCTTCACGATCTACGTTTCTACGGTCTCGGTTCGTGGCAGTGTGTAGGACGTTTTCGACGACGTTGGGACTCCAGCGAATCTCTGGTGGGTAAAATCTCTAATTGATATTGAGTATGTGTGTGTGTGTGTGTAAGTAGGATTTACTTGCTATGGTTTTCGGTTACACTCACATGCCTTGACCTAGAGTTAGTCTAGAAATTTTGACTTTGCCATTAATGGCATTTGGGGTCGGCACCAGGTGGCCTTGGGTTGATAGAAATCCCTTGGATATTACGCACACTATGTGTTTGACAAAATTCTAGTGAGATGGACGGTTAGTGTTTTGGTGACTTGTAGGGTGATTGGTGGCCATTGGAGTTTAGGGCCGCCAAGTGTTCGACGAAATGCCCGTGTGATCCTTAAATTTCATTTTGGGTTTATGGCGACCTTGTAAGTGTCGTAGGATGAGTAAAGGAAATACTTGGGTGGGTCGAGTTGTTGAGATCGTAACAAATCCCCATAAACTCGTGGGACGCCGAGTGTTCGGTAATATTATTAAATGGGTGTTGAAACGGAAATTTAGGTGTTGAGTTCCTTCCCTCCCATCTCGATAAATGTGGGCTTTACTTAGCCTCGTTGTGATGGAACATTGGACTTGGACAATTGGTTGAGGTTGAGTGGTATTGATGATGGTCTCCTTTGGATTGGCCAAGGTGGAGATAAGGATTTATGAACTAGGTAAGTAGTTCAACGAAATCAATGAATATCAAATATGGAGGATGTGCCCTACGAGGGCTACTCATGTCAAACCTTGAATCTATCACTTAAGAATGAGTTTGGATTGGTGGTCTTGGTTAGGCTTTATAACAACGATAAGGAAGTACACGGGTTAATGGCCGCGACTAGGCTTGGCAATAATGATAAAACACGGGAATATGAACTAAATTGGAATGATAACCCACGTATCAAATGTTGAGAAAACCCATTCACGTGAGTTTCGGAATGGTGTAGTTTTGAAGGTAAACCCATTCGCGTGGTTCGGAATGGTGAGAGATGACTTTATACTCATGTCATCAAAGTATTGTCGCATCCGCGTGGCTCGGGATGGCGTGTAAACAATACCGATAGGGAAATATAATAATTAGACGCATTCGCGTGATTTTCGGAATGCGGGATGGTCGCTCCATCCACGACATTGTGCACAATGGGGGTAGCGTAACCCTCCCAACGTTACTTGGGGAATGATGGACAGGAAAGGATGGTGTGTTACCGGAGCCACTATACCGGACCAACCCTATCAACGTCGTATAAATTAAAACAATATGATTAAAATATTAGTCATGTGCTTTTGGACTAATCAAAATAATATAGTTAAAATATTAGTCGCGTGTCTTCGGACTAATCAGAACAAACCAAAGAAAGGGAAAGAGAGTAATACCTCAAATACTTCAAGTGACGTGTGAATCAAATACTTAACCAAGTGAATGGTCGGAATGATTTGTGAGGTAAGCTAATGTTGGATAATGTAGCTTGGTGTTGGTTTAGGATCCTTAGTTGATCCTTGAAGTTACTTGACCCTAGTGGTAAGGTTGGTTAAGTTGAGACTAGAGGTTTCTTCGGTTGGACTTGGGATGTCATATCTTTTGTACTCACTTGACGCTGCGGCTTTGGGTAGATATACTTTGTTGGCGATATGTCTATGTTACGGTTACCTTGAGTTAGGTTTACACCACGTGCACGTAGTTCCCTTACTGTTCTTGTTCTTGTTTGCGGACCCATAGGCATGCACCGCACATGCATGCTTAGTAGTAGTTAGGGGTTTTCTCACTGAGCCGTGGTTTGTTCAGACCCTCTTTCCTTTCTTTTTCAAGTCTGTGTTGTAGGACTAGCTGGCCTTGGAGTGGAGTCAGCTGTTGGATTTTCTTGAGTTAGGCAGGGCAGTTCCAGCTGCAACTTGCACCCTTCACCTCAGCCTCAGCTGAGCCTTGTTCAGTACTTTTGTTGTGGGTTGTACTTCTACCCTCATACTGTAGTTTCAGTTTCAGTTCAGTTGTACTTGTACTTGACTTTTCAGTACTTCCGTTGTAGCCGGTTTCGGCATTGTACTTCACTTCTGCTTTTCTTTTATGTTGTATCATGTATGTAAAAATCAATTCAACTGAATGGATCTGAACGAAAAGTAGTGATCTCTCCTGCTATGTATTTAAATTGTTTTAAAAAAATGATTTGAAAATCCGGAGCGTGACAACTTGGTATCAAATCTTTCAGTTCGAATACCTTGGAACCATGGGGAGACACCTAGTCTCAATGGATTCTCTTGGTCATTATATTATTCTTTCATCGTACTTGTGTGATTGTGATGCACTCTTGCTTCTTGGTTCCGCTTCTTGTTGGTATCCTATTTATTCTGTCTCCTTCCATGGATGTCGAGTTTCTCCATCCCTGGGAAGTCGAGTTTCTCCATCCCTGGGAAGTCGAGTCTTGATCCTTGTGGCAAGTTCCATTGCCTTGTAGTTGTTGAATGTCATGGTGCCCCTACTCTTGGCATCCTTAATGCATCTTTTGAGGTTTCTGTGCGATTGTAGGCTCCTCTGTGTCGCTAGAGTTGAGTTTGTGTCCAGTGGTAAAATGAGAATCATGAAAGTATTCGAGGTTGTTGTTGTGATTTCCTCTTGCCTTGTGGTTTGTAAGGTGGAACTTGAGTTTTTATGGGCATGTGGTGTTAGGACCTTGGTGACCTTGGCTTCGGTTTGGGCGATTGAAAGTAGTTCTTAGAGCTCCTTGAGTTAGGTAGCTTGGTTATTCTTCCTTCTGGGAAGTTGAACGTTGTTCTATTGTGGCAAGTCTAGTTGCCTTGCGTCATTTGGGTGCCCTTATGTCCTTGTTCCTAGTGACTATTGTACATCGTTGTTGTTATTGATTGGTTTTAAGTTCCTCTATTCCATTAGAGTTGAGATTGTGGTTTGTGATGGGGTAGTATTCATTAAAATGTTTGAGGTTATTGTTGGGAATATCCCTTGTCCCGTTGTTCACAAGGAAGAACTTTGGTCTTGTTAGGAGGTGGTGTTAGAACTTTGGTAACCTTGGTTTTGGTATGGTGATCGGTGGTATCCCTTGGAACCTTTTGTCTTGAAGTTGGGATGCTTTTTCATATTGAGGTGCTAACGCCCGTATAGTTGTTGGGAATTTGACCTTCTAGTTGGTATGAGTTCGTGTTTCCTCCGTTATCTAAGTGAAATTTTTAAGATTTTACCGAGTCTTTCTAGTATTATTCTTTAAGGGGTATGACCCGTCGGTTATATCTCTTTGCGGGATTGAATGGTATGTGCCCGTTTTGGACTTTGCATTGAGAAATGAAATATTGGTGTCATGTGGAAATCCTTACTTTATTCCTTGCCCCGTGAGTCGGGAGGTAGAATCTCGATCATAGTGGTATTTTGCTTTAGTCCTTCGTCATTGGAGGTGAGATGTAGATTGATGTTAGATCATCACTAGCGTTTCCCCTTATCTTATTCTACTGGGCATATACTTGTTGTACGTATTCCTTACCTTGTGGTTTGGGAAGATGAAGTTTGGTCTTGGCGATATTGTATGTTCAGTCGCCCGTGACTCGGGTATCGTTAGTGTTGAAATTCACTATTGAAATCTTTCAAGTTTGAAAGATTTGGCAAAATGTTGTTGTTAGGGTGTGAGTCCCCCTGAGGCTGTTGGGAGTGAACCTTATTGATCCGTTTGAGTTTAAGCCCTTCCGTGGTCTTGTGGAGAATTTTGAGGTGTCGTCGAGATTTGGGATACTTTCTTTAAGGGGTATGACCCATTGGTCATGGATTTTCGTAGGATCACTTTAGTTTTGTTAGTCATAAGTCCGAGCTGGAGTGTTGGAGTTATCTTGGGTTAACCGTTGGCTTAAGGTGCGATTCGGGACGCATCTGTCCTCGGCTAGATGTTTCATTTCGTGGCGTAGTTGGTTCATTTGACCGTTTGGAGTCCGGTATCCGGCAATCGTGTGTTGGCCTTAGGTGTATTTGTGCTTAACGACCTAGTTGATTGTGGAATGCACGTGTACATGTCATGATTGTCTTCGTAGTTCCTCGTTAAACGATTCGATTGAAGTAACTCATTGGCTCAATAGGATTCATAAGATCCTCCACGTTTTTCCAAATTGTTAGTATTGATATCAGAGTAGCACGACGGAAGCGTGTTGGGGTTACGACTGTGATAGCATGAAGAAATGTTCATTGGATCTCGAAATCATCTTTGGAGAAGAAGTTATTTCCCCACTCCTTTCAATGTAACGTTGCGAGTAACGGTCCGAACCGTGGTCTTGGATAGCATGCCAGTTTCCTAACTTATTTTTTTCTCCGATTTTGAGTCTTGTATCCGAGCCACTTGACCGATAGGGTTTTAAGGGTAGAACAATGGACTCGTCGTGCAAATCTAGTTTTCACCTTTGTTCGTGAGTTAACAAAGTCATGGGTTAACATCTCTCCTGTTGGTGTTCTTGGGTATTGGAGCTATGTCCCCCTTCGTGCCCGTTTCCTTGTTGTGCTTGCCTTGCGACTAGTTGTGAAAGTTGTTAACTCTTGGGTAGCGTCCCATTGGCTTCTTTGTGTGTGAGGTGTGTATTAGAACCCCAAAAGTTCTTGGTGGTATCCCCTTCGAGTTATGTCTCGAATTGTAAATCACACCTATTGTGTGTTGTTTATTTCGATCTTTCAGTCGCGACATTTGTTGACCTCGTCTCATTTTGGTTCCAATAGAGATTCCTCTTGTTACGAGGATTGAGTGTTTGGCGTTTGTCGTCCTAGCATCATTGCTTTTTTGGCTCAAGAATTTTTTTTGTAGTCCCAAATTTTGGTTGCGAGATTCTAGTGGAAATTAAGAAACGCAATCTACGTTTATCATGCCCTTCCGTTGAACATTGCTCGACCATCGACAAGAAGTCCGTGGACTTAAAACGTACGTTTTCGATTAACCGTGGGAAGTTGGGCACGAATGCATATTGTGGTCTAAATTTGGTGTGAGTTTAGTGCCATGCCATGTTGTTAGGCTTGGCACGTGCACATTTTGGCGTGTGTGGGTGCGTGTAAATTTTTTTGTTATGTGATATACGTTTGACGTGATGAATTGGTTTGAGAAGAGCTACCGGCCGGGGCATCTCAAAACAAATCATCAATGGCATCCGGTTACCACACTAGGTTGTGTGTGTTTGGTGTGGTGTGTTCTTTGGCTCGAGATTTTTTGAACATTTTCATGCGTTGCATTTATTTTTGATTGGGTCGTGGGTATTAGTGCGAAAACGTGTTATCGCTAGTGACGATTTACCAAGCATTCGTGCAATTGGTCTTGAAGCGTGTCGGCGTATCCTCGGCGTGTCCTTGGCTTGTCGGCTTGTTCTTGGTGTACTCTTATTATTCGGAGTACCCATAATGCGATGGTTAGCTTGTGATGGACGACGACGTGAGAATTACTCGTGTGCGAGTTTGTAGAACCAATTCGTTCCTCGCGGTAAATGTCGTCATGAGTAGATTATCAGTTTCTTGTTCTTGAGGAAATCAATCCCTTATAGGATCCTCTATCGCTTGTATCATTGACTCGATCTTTTTCTTTTGTGTCGACGTGTCCACTCCTTATCAGGAGTTGTCCCTTTTATTCTTTTGTGTGGCATGTTGGTTTCTCAAGTTTGGTGCTCCTCAGTAGAAGCCCTTGCACTTCTATCTTTAGTCAATTTCGTGAACAAACCGTAGAAGGTTGTAACACAGTAGTACTCTTATTTATTTGAGCGTTCGAACGTCTGTGTCGGAATCATACATTCTGGTTAATCACACTTCCATTCTTGTTGTATCCAACACTTGAGGAATTTGTTGTGAGGGTATGTTTTGATTTTGGTTCGATTATTGGAGAACAAATTCGTCAGTCTCGTTAGTTGATGGCAAAGTTGGCATCCCCTCTCTTATCTTGTCTAAATTTCGAGGACGAAATCTCTTTAAGGGGTATGAGATGTAACGACCTGAATTTCTAAATCTTTTAAATTAAATTCCAAATTTTAAATACGTCCTTATGGGATCTAAACCACTCTTTAGACCGGCTAATAGATCTCGTTAGAGGCTCGTTGATTTGTATCGAAGATGAGAATGCGGTTTTGGAACCCCTTTTCTGTTATCTCTCCATTTTGGTGCAGTTGCACCGGTGCAGATGAGAGGTGCACCGGTGCAGAGTGACCTTTGGTGCCACTGTTCTGGTTTTGGAATAGTTGCACCGGTGCAGATTAGTGGTGCAATGGTGCAGGGTGGTTTTGGGTGCCACTGTTCGAGTTTTGGAACAGTTGTATCGGTGCAGTTGAGAGGTGCACCGGTGCAAGCAGATTTCTAAGGCTACTGTTGGTTCTGGTGCAGGTTTGCACCGGTGCAGGTTAAAGTTGCACCGGTGCACAGACTCACTGTTCGAAATTTTAAGGAGTTTGCACCGGTGCAGAATTGCCTTGCACCGGTGCACAGAGGTATTTTCTGGCAGACTTTGGTCTCATTAAGGGTATTGTTGTCAATTCAAGTGGGGGCCCTATATATACATGTTTTGGCGTAGGAAGGGCATTACAGCCCATATTTTACTCCCTCACTCTCTCTCTAAATGTAAGTCTCTCTTCTCTTCCTCTCAAACCCTTTTTCCCTTCCTTCTCTCCCTTGATTTTTGATTATTACTTGGGTATTGTAGATTTCGCCATTCATTAACATCGACGAGGGTTTCACGATCTACGTTTCTACGGTATCGGTTCGTGGCGGTGTGTAGGATGTTTCCGGCGACCTCGGGACTCCGGCGAATCTCCGATGGGTAAAATCTCTAATTGCTATTGAGTATGTGTGTGTGTGTGTAAGTAGGATTTACTTGCTATGGTTTTCGGTTACACTCACATGCCTTGACCTAGAGTTAGTCTAGAAAATTTGACTTTGCCATTGATGGTATTTGGGGTCGACACCAGGTGGCCTTGGGTTGATAGAAATCCCTTGGATATTACGCACACTATGTGTTTGACAAAATTCTAGTGAGATGGACGGTTAGTGTTTTGGTGACTTGTAGGGTGATTGGTGGCCATTGGAGTTAGGGCCGCCAAGTGTTCGACGAAATGACCGTGTGATCCTTAAATTTCATTTTGGGTTTATGGCAACCTTGGAAGTGTCGTAGGATGAGTAAAGGAAATACTTGGGTGAGTCGAGTCGTTGAGATCGTAACAAATCCCCATAAACTCGTGGGACGCCGAGTGTTCGGTAATATTATTAAATGGGTGTTGAAACGGGAATTTAGGTGTTGAGTTCCTTCCCTCCCATCTCGATAGATGTGGGCTTTACTTAGCCTCGTTGTGATGGAACATTGGACTTGGACAATTGGTTGAGGTTGAGTGGTATTAATGATGGTCTCCTTTGGATTGGCCAAGGTGGAGATAAGGATTTTTGAACTAGGTAAATAGTTCAACGAAATAAATGAACATCAAATATGGAGGATGTGCCCTACGAGGGCTACTCATGTCAAACCTTGAATCTATCACTTAAGAATGAGTTTGGATTGGTGGTCTTGGTTAGGCTTTATAACAACGATAAGGAAGAACATGGGTTAATGGCCATGACTAGGCTTGGCAATAATGATAAAACACGGGAATATGAACTAAATTGGAATTATAACCCACGTATCAAATGTTGAGAAAACACATTCGCGTGAGTTTCGGAATGGTGTAGTTTTGAAGGTAAACCCATTCGCGTGGTTCGGAATGGTGAGAGATGACTTTATACTCATGTCATCAAAGTATTGTTGCATCCGCATGGCTCGGGATGGCGTGTAAACAATACCAATAGGGAAACATTATAATTAGACGCATTCGCGTGATTTTCGGAATGCGGGATGGTCGCTCCATCCACGACATTGTGCACAATGGGGGTATCGTAGCCCTCCCAACATTACTTGGATAATGATGGACAGGAAAGGATGGTGTGTTACCGGAGCTACTATGCCGGACCAACCCTATCAACGTCGTATAAATTAAAACGATATGATTAAAATATTAGTCGCGTGCTTTCGGACTAATCGAAATAATACAGTTAAACTATTAGTCGCATGTCTTCGGACTAATCGGAACAAACCAAAGTAAGGGAAAGAGAGTAATACCTCAAATACTTCAAGTGATGTGTGAATCAAATACTTAACCAAGTGAATGGTCGGAACGATTTGTGAGGTAAGCTAATGTTGGATAATTTAGCTTGGTGTTGGTTTAGGATCCTTAGTTGATCCTTGAAGTTACTTGACCCTAGTGGTAAGGTTGGTTGAGTTGAGACTAGAGGTTTCTTCGGTTGGACTTGGAATGTCATATCTTTTGTACTCACTTGACGCTGCGGCTTTGGGTAGATATACTTTGTTGGCGATATGTCTATGTTACGGTTACCTTGAGTTAGGTTTACACCATGTGCACGTAGTTCCCTTACTGTTTCCATTCTTGTTTGTGGACCCATAGGCACGCACCGCACGTGCATGCTTGGTAGTAGTTAGGGGTTTTCTCACTGAGCCGTGGTTTGCTCAGACCCTCTTTCCTTTCTTTTCTGTGTTGCAGGACTAGCTGGCCTTGGAGTGGAGTCAGCTGCTGGATTTTCTTGAGTTAGGCAGGGAAGTTCCAGCTGCAATTTGCACCCTTCACCTCAGCCTCAGCTGAGCCTTGTTCAGTACTTTTGTTGTGGGTTGTACTTCTACCCTCGTACTGTAGTTTCAGTTCAGTTGTACTTGTACTTGAATTTTCAGTACTTCTGATGTTGCCGGTTTCGGCATTGTACTTCACTTCCGCTTTTCTTTTATGTTGTATCATGTATGTAAAAATCAATTCAACCGAATGGATCTGAATGACAAGTAGTGATCTCCCTGCTATGTATTTAAATTGTTTTAAAAAAAT
>NMUG010003502.1:0-14737 GCA_002855965.1 Monotropa hypopitys
CTCTAACTGAACCACTATAAAATCATTGTGTCATTGCCTTTACTTTCTTTACTTTCCTTGCCCTTACATATTGAGCTAATATTTCCATTTTCACTTTACTATTCACCTTGCTTGCAGTTCTAATATCAAAGTATCTTTATCTATCTAATTATTAAGAACCACTTGAAAACCGGAAACTGTGATCTCTTGGTATTAAAACCCCAAGAAACTGAGGTGTAACGAAAGGGATTCATTTGGTGCTTTAATTAGATTGATATTTGGACTTGTGATATTTATCACACTTAGAATAGTTTCACTTCCGCACTAATTTACCTAAATTAGTCTCTATTTGGAAAGAAATTTTTATTTGGGCATTTTAGTTAATAAACCAATTCCCCCCCTCTTGGTTGTCCATTGCATCGATTATATCGGGACCAACAAAGTATGCCTTAGAATGTAGCTGGAGATGCCTTTGGAAGTTGAAGTCTGGAGTGCTGCCGGAAGGCTAGAGTGAGGAGATCTAAGGATGATGAAGCTTTATAGAGAGGAAGTTCTTGGGAGGAATGAAGGATCACCTAAGCATCCTATTTATTGGTGGGGGAGTCGTGACAACTTGATGTACGACCCCTAAAGCGACAGAATGGTGGTCCAATGACTGTGTGCCATGTACACAGAAGCGTAACCGCAAACATCACATCCGTACGCGGCTGATAGTACAATCCATTCCGATGGCAACACGTGGATAGTCAAAATGACAGTTGTAGGTGCATTAAATGCCCTGTTTGCTCTACCATGTGGCATCGGTGTTCAAAATTTAAAATTTGGTGGTTCCCGCTCTCATCCTCTGGCAAAAAAAAAATGATGATTCAAAGTGAGATTTTGATGGAGCCCACAAGATCGCTTCAATAGAACACGTTCGACAAAAGAATGTCAACATTTTCCCAAATCATTGGAAAAAGTTGAGGGGTTATTGTAGTGGGTCGGACACTAGTGGGGTGTCCATAGGTATCCTGGCTAGCGGTCCTGCCAATCTAGGCCCTCTCTTTAGCTGGTTGCCCGGAGGGGTAGTTAGAGTCATCGACATTACGGTCCCTCCGGCATACCTATCATTGCTGCGTTCTTGGGGGCAACTAGAATCGACTGGTTTTATGATCCTCCGACAGTAAAGCAGATAATCTAAATGCTCAAAGGAAGGCTAGGCTAGTCGACCATGCAGGTGGCCGTCAGGGAACTATTGTGTGTACTCCCTTGCCTAAGGAGGGCATGTCTTACCATTGTCGCGTCCTGTCATATACCGTAGGGTTCACCATCGATAGACATCCGGGAAGAATGACTTCCAGTGCCATCACTAGATAGCCAGGCTACGTTCAGCCACTCGGGGCTTGCCCGAACTTCGGGTGACGTGGTCTTGTCGATTATAGCAACCTAATCAGCAATCATTGCAGACTGTTAGGGCTGACGTTATCCAAGAGGACCACCCCATGCACGCCTATGTGGCAACCTTATGTGCAAAGTCAGTCCTTCCTATAGATACCCCATTGAGGTACTGTTTATGGATCTTTTGTGCATTTATACCATTACGATGTCCTTCAATTTTCTCTCTCTAGCTTCCCGACTAACTTGATCTTCGGAGACCGTTCTTGATCACTATCGACCAGTGAGGCACTAACCTTTTTGGTTGCAGGAACCAAATAGGTCTTCCCCTCCATTCCAGAGCATCCTTCTTCTGCCTACCTCAGGTGCACAATAGGCATTCTCTATCCGAGTTCATGCAAACACCGAGGCAAACCAGGTCACCACAATGTGATAACACAACATGAATCGTACACAAAGTTAGCAAGTTAGATTGAGTATTTTGACATGAAACACATATATGATATAAAACCGACAACCCGAATGATAAACGAATTGAGTTTAGGTTGAACATGATTAAATCATCTATGACACAACATGAATGACACAACACGAAAAAAATGGAAAAATACAATGAACACATTTATCTATTCGTGTCTACCCTTTAACCCAAAGATGACTCATATATGACACAATTAATGCATATACATAAATAAAGTAATTGTAAATCAAAATAAAATTATATATATAACCATGTCAACTATGTCATGTTAATATGGTTACTAGCATGTCAGAAATTAACCGTGTTAATCGTGTCGTGTCTAGGTTAACATGAATATTAGCAAATTTGATTAATGTTACAAAAATTAACACGATTAATTAAGCATATCAAGTTAGTGTCAAAAGTACACAAACCTAACTTACAGGATGCTCAAATGAGATTATTTAGTAACAATAAATTGAGGGGGATACGTGCCCTAAATGGATCAGGGGTTCACGATTGTATTGCACTCATCTGGACCGTTGATTTGTTTTTAAAAAAGACTGCAAATGGTCAGAGTCTACTCAAATTTAAATAAAACGACATCATTTTACTTCTCTACAACCTTGTAGCACCATAGGGTCCTCAAATTCGCCCATTCCTGTTATGCCTAGGCAAAGAGGAGTGTATATGTACGAGCACGCAATCGAAGGAGAGCCCCACCTCAAGATCTCATACAAATGATTGGAGTCATTCAAAAATTTTAAAATAGTATTTTAAACAACTATAAAATATTAGCTCATTCAGATAATTATAAATACTCAATCCAATTTCATTCAAGAATTTTACTCCAATTTCATTAAGAAATTAAATTTAAAACTTCTAAATGAAAATTGAATATAATATCCAATTGTGCTAATTTTTACAAACTTAATCAAAATAATATTTTATATTTTTAAACGGCTCACCTCATACCCAAAGTTGGTGCAGAACATGGAGAGACCCATCCGTACCCATATCCTTTTGGACAGTTCTATATACAACCACTCAAATGCTAAATACAGCCCAAGTTTTTTTTTGATTTTTTTTACATTCGGACACAAACTTCCGAATGATTTTTTTTGAAATTTTTTGAACTATTCGGACACAAACTTCTGAAATACCCTATTTTGTTCAGAAGTTTGTGTCCGAAGCGGAATCATTCGGACACAAACTTCCGAAGCGGGCTGTATTCAGCATTTGAGTGGTTGTATCCAAAATTCCCCTATCCTTTTTTGAAATCCTACATATTCATCCCTCAAGGGCAATCGAATATTACTCATAATTCTATCCAATATTTTAGACATTATCTATCACAACCCAGATCCATTCTAAAAAATTATCGAGACAGATACCAGTTAATTCGCACAACTACCTAAGGTATTACTTATTATTTTCTTCTTTATTTTAAATTGGTAAATATGAGAATCATACACAGCGAAACAATAAAGAAAATACATAACCATAACAAAAATGAAAAAGTACATAAACTGAAAAGGCATACAACTGACTTAAGCACATGTCTGAAAAAAGAGACATGGCCGACATAAATACATAACATAACATGAACTGTGACTGAATTATAACGTAAACATGTATAGCCGATAATCACAGCATAAATGTGTCGTAAAATCCATAATCGTGTCAGTACAAATGTATAGTATAAGTTGGTTTTCTTTAACTTGTTACATTTTCTAAAACTGATTTACATGTCACTATATCACAAGGCTGTTTTTGGATCGTAGATTTAAGGAGAAATTCATTGCAAAGAAGGAAATGTTAAGAAAGGCATATAAACATCATGTTACTAAAAAAGACTTTATTTTTTCTATTATTCTCATTTCTCTAGACAAATTCCCCAAAAATCAAAGTTGCAGACATAGCCATACTGTCAACTGTGTTTCAAGTGAGGAAAAACAAACACCAGTGTGTAACCAACTTCTAGTCCGATAACTTGCGATGAAGTTTTTAGCCCATTAACATTCCAATAAAATATATTTTAGCTACTGATATATTGAGAGAGAGAGCATCATATACAATTGCAACCATGCTTTGCATGTACTATTTCCTGTGGAATGAACAAGAACTGTTTGGTTCCCACATATTACATTCCATGTAACCAACCTTTTCCAATGGTCAATTCATGCCAAATCCTCCAGTTTTCATGCTCATGTGGTTTCTATGGATGCTGTGATCCGCGCCTTCATCATTCCTCCTACCTTTTCTCCTATTCATCTCAGCGTACATTTCATCTATCAGTGGTTTCCACAGACGAACTCGAGCATTTATAAACCAATTGGACACCTGTCATAAAGCACATACAGAAAAATGAGATGAGAATAAAGCAGCCCTAAGATAAAAGTAGAAATACAGGGAAACCAAACAAGGCGAGGATAATTCAAGAAACATCAAAACAAACATCCAGAAGAAGCAGACACTAAATTTGTGTATATAGAAGCTTAAAACTAGTGCTGTTTTTTTAGGGATGGTGTCAACCAAATGTATTCGAAATAGCCATGTTTTAGGGATTCCATGTTCTAGGGAACAATGTTTCCCGCTTCTTTTTTAAGATGGTCATTTATCACAGTGACTTGATGATCTAGAATGTTTTGTGACCTTCCTTCGCCTCTCCATCGGATTTCTTGGCACTTTGGATTCAGGATGTTAGGATCTTCGAGTGTTACTACCGATTCGAGTGATACTGCCGTTCATAGATTGTTACACTGTCAAGTAGCTTTGGACAATGTATGCTCATTCCTGGAATGAGACGCTACTTTGAGTTGTACCAAGAGGTTGCTCGCGCCACTGAGGAGGGGTTTGGTATGAGAGTTACTCAGTTCTTTGGATACGACCCCATTAGTGATTATGGAGAGGCGGCACCCGTTGCAGTCAAGAAACATGATCGCCTTTAAACTTATACATTCATGATAGGGCTTAAGCCCGAGTTTGAGCATCTCAGCACCCAGATTTTCAATATCTCCTGTGCCGATTTTGATGGATGACTTTTCTATGGTCGATTGGGACGAGCATAAGCATCTCATATTTGTGCCGACCCTCGTACGTGTTGTTGGGAGTGATTCTGGCCAGATGGTTCTGGTTGCTTCATTTGGGTCCTCCTTCCGGGAGAAAATCATGGCATTATTGTGAAATTATTGGTCATATCGAGGACATGTCCTGGAAGCTTCATCCAGAGCTTAGGTCACAGTTCCAAAAGAAAAGAGACCCCTCTAGAACCGTTTGCTCCTCTTTCCGATCAGATGACTTAGCTATAGTCCCAGATGATTTTGTTGATGTCCCAAAGGTCTGCTAGGTCCCCTGCCTCCACAACCTCATTGACTTCAGGTATTCCCACCACTTTTCATGTTCACTTTGGGACTCTTACGTGGATTCTAGACAATGATCATATGACGAGTGAGTTGTCCTTGTTTTCTTCACCCACATCGATTGGGGATTACATGGGTTATGTTGTTATTGTGGTAATAATACAAAACCTTCAAGGATCAATTCATATGTGGCATGCACAAATCAAGTGTACCAGAATTTCAAGTACCTGGCTCCTCGTTAATCCACTCCTCACCGCAAGTAAATGCTTCTCTGCATCTTTAGGGTACCTGTTCAAAAAATTCATAATCCCAAAAAAGTTCATTTAAAGATCAAATCAAAATGAGATATTTTCATGTCCCAATGCAAGAGTTCGGTTGCTAATAACTGACTGAACTTTCTTGGTGGGTTCTATTTTGCATCACATGAGAAATCATCACATCATACTCAAACTCACAACCTAGAGTTAGTAGGCTGAGTTTCTATCAGTGAACCAAGAATCAGCCCCAAGTCAGAAGTAGTAGTAAAACGATTAGTATAGGAACTTACGGGTGAAGAAAATTCTGAAACATCCATGCCCGTAAAACGGAGACAGATCTTTCTGGCAAGCCTCTCTGGGGCCTCCATAACTGTTGGTCTTTTCTTTGGAGCTGCTGGAGGGCCCATCGCTTCTCGATAAAGGATGTCTCAAAGGACTTATCCACTTCCCCCGTGTCTCGTTTGTTACAAAACGCTCCTATTTTAAGGATTTGGGAGCTAATTCTCTCTCTCAGGTTCTTGTACAAGGACGAGATTGTTTGCAAAGCAAAATGAGCGTGCATGTGAGGATCCAACTCGGTTGCAGCATGGAATGCAGATATTACAGTATGGATTTCATCCAAGCATTGGTTATACCGTTCGTCAACCTGAGTTCAGAAGATTATATTCAAAATATCATCCAGCAACATAGTGTCATGCACAAATACAAGACACGTGACAAATTAATAAGTTTTCTAAATTTGTTAGTTTATTTGAAAATAATGATGATTATGTAACATAACATTAATGCATTTAAACAAACATATTTAACAACTCAAATTTGAAGATGTAATTCTTAAACAACTGAATCCTAAAGAACTCAAACAATTGCAGGGCATTATGGTGAACATCGTGTCTTCACAAGCACCATACTATGCCAACATACCACTTCAAATAGATCCAACAACTTTTTCTTTGCTTCAACAAGGTCCATTCGAACCTCAAATCTACTATCTCCATTAAGAAAGTCGTCAGAACCAATCACACCATTGCGTCTGTCAGCAGCATGGCAACTTGAAGAAAGAGAATATTTTGCCCCACCCCCAACCCCACAAGTGGAATAGTTCACGCGGGCAATATTTTCAAGTGAAGAACTCGCAATTTCAGCAAGTATTTCTTGAATCACCCGAAGATACCCAGAACCGGATAAAAAATGGGGTAGTTGGACTGGTCCACAAGAACTGAAACTGAGAGAAATATTCTTACTTTTGGAAGATGTGTCCGAACCCAACTGTTTTCCACTCAAATATCGTTGTGTAACACCGGGACTACTTATTTCAGAGCATTGGTCTTGAATACTTGTTCCATGAATAATAGAAGGCTGGCAAGTGGAAAGACTTAGGGACAGCTCATTACTAAAATTGGCAGAGCCAGAAGGATTAGTGGGGCTCATATTAGAATTTTCTGAGGAAATCCACCCATTTGTATTCATGTTTCCCATAAATTGAAAAGATTGAATCCCAGTCCGTCCAGTGACTTTTCCATAAAGCTCTCGACAATCAATAAACTTATCGGAATCCCATTTACTGTTCGTACCACCAAGCATTCCATCATATCCACAATTCACGGAGTTTGCAAATGCAGAATTTAGTGCAGCAGGATAATCATTTGTCATAGAATTTCTCAAAATCTCCAACGGATATGGTGAAGGTACAGAATTTCCAAATTCAAAGGAAAGGGGCATTCCACTAACGAATCCCTCCTGAAACTGAGTGTCGTTGATTGGACATGAAGGATTTGAAACAGGAATCGATAGATCAAAACCTCCATACATATTGATCATTGGTTCACCCTCTAGCATAGAAAGCGAAGGTAATTCAGACATGGTTAATCTTTGGCTGTTCCGGTGGAGTGCATTGGACTGACCAGAGGACAGTGATGTCATATGTGAGAACATTGCATCCAAAGTAGTGTTCCGGTCGCCCATATCTGTTGGCACATTCAATGTATATTGCTGTATCATGTTAGGGGAAGCTGAGGAATCAAAGTGCAGTACGCATAAGTAGCCTCTAAATCATTGCCAAGGCTCTCTACCTACGGAAGATCTGTCAAACAATAGTAAGCCAATGTCATGTTAGGAAAAGCTACCACAAGCAGGAAAGAAACATCATAACAGTAATTAGCCGTATCTGTCAGATCACAAGTGTCACAAATACCTAAGCTCTTAAAAAAGGAAATGGGCCTAACAATCCAAAAGTTCAATTTGCCAAGAAATGAGGCTGATAGTTATATCAAGCCACGTAACATTCCATCCTCACATGAGACTCCGTCTTGCACATTGAGGGGCAGTTGAACAAGATGCACAAATACGGACTAACAAAGAGTACAATGACAGAGAGAGCTGACTCAATAAGACTCACATCACGGACCTCTTGGAATCAGAGTTGTTGCACAATGTTAGATTACCAATTATCTCTACCGAACGAGCTACTAGGAGATGATCCCAACAATGCGTATCGAGCTATCTAGTAGCCACACATCAAATATGTCCAAGTAAAGCAACCCTCTAAAGAAAATCATTTCCAAGTAATATGACATAAGAATCATCATGAGCCTACAGCAAAAAACTCAAAAAAATTTAAAATCATTTCATCGAATTATCCATCATGATTCACATGTCAATATCACTTTTGAGGTCAACACAAACGTGTTTGGAAATGAAAGTACGAATCAAAGAACCAGCCTGTGAATAAGGATTGAGAATCAGGATATGTAGCATAATTCATTATCTTTCAACTAGAAAAAACTATGCATGACAAGAAAACTGGTAATACATAATACATGTCCAATGTGGAACAGGTATATTCCACATTTTCCCTGTTAGACACATGACTGAGCTAAGAGCAAACAACCCAAATGGCATAAAATGGAAGGGGACACAGATACATGTTCAAGAGGATATGTGAATTTGATGCGCGTATAGAGAAAATGCTACATGTAGCAGAATCAACACGAAAGTAGGTAAGCCAAAACAGAATCTTCATTGGCTAAGCACATGCATAAAGTTGCATTGTAAGTTTTTTTACCATGGACAGGACCCTCCACTTTTTCTTTACACTCATCTTTGTGAATGAGGCGCATTATTAAATGTTCAATGTTACTACTAGTACTCAATTACACACAATATTTTGTCCACTGTTAGAACATTTGGTAGGCTATATTGAGCACCAACTCTCATGTTTCTCTCTAAGCCTATGAAGCACGAATACCGGTAAGGAATATGTGTACGATACGGCTATAGGAAACGATCACCCCCTAAAAAAGTACAGTACAAGTACGACAGAGGTACGGCAAATTACTTATATATTTATTTATTATTTTACTATGTTTCATTCCATAAAATAAAATATAAATCTATTTTACAACTAAAAAACTACATAAATAAAAGTTCAAAATTTCATACATCAAGTACAACATACCTAGATCAAAGTACTTATTAGTTTACCAAAAAAAATTAAGTTTTCTTCTCATTAGAATTTATTTTATATGAATAAAAATCAAATACAAAATAAGCTTATAAACAATAGTTATCATCCTCGAGGCACATAGCACAGTTGGCAAGGATACCCCAGGAATGACAACTAAGACTTGTAAGGTTTCAGGTTTGATTCTGTCAGTTGCACTACTTATCCGTGTTTACATCCAAAGGGTGAGAAGGGCTAGCTACTCCTGGGCACAGATTAGTCGTTTATGCAGATACTGTGTTGAAAAAAATAGTTATCACTCCATTTCTAACCAGATTTTTAAAAACACAAGAGAAAAAGTCATAGAAATTAACTAAGGACTAATGTCAGTTGCCTGTGGAATAAGTTTTCGGTCGCAAATCTTGAGCCTCATGTCTTCTAAATTGTCTTATTGTAAATCTAAAACTAAAATAGTATATGTGGTTTATTCAAGTCTAAGAGAATGAGAATTACGAGTCCAAGACTACTGGGATTGTTCATCCATACGCACTGATTTTTTAAAATTGCAATATTGCACAAACGTATTGATAAAAGTACCCACTAAATACATTACCGTACCCATTTAAGTCAAAATTACCCGGTACTTTTTTGAAATACACATTTCTGTACCAGTACACACAAAGTATCCAGTACTCGTACGACATCATTTCCAGAGTACCCAATACTCATACGGCATCATTTCCGGAGTACTCGGTACTCTTACCCGTGCTTCTTAGGTCCGCCCTTCATTGCCAAATGAAAGATGCGTCTCTCTACAATATTGAGTAATGAATTTTGCTCCAAAATCATACCAACCAAACCCAAACTCCAAGTATTATTTTCCACTTAATCGAGCTCGGGCTTTTTCATCGATATCAACTGTTGAAAATAAAAGGTAGCCCCTTGGGTTAGGACAATCGTAGTCACCTAGCAATCAATGCCTCAGGAAGCCTTCGTGTTATCCATTCTTGGAAGAATCTATATGGAGCTTTGCCACCGCTTAGGAGAGAGGGTGGAATAGGGCACGGAACCGTGGCAAAGCTAGAAAAACATGGATGTTATTCATAACTTAGGCCAAGAATCCTTTGTCCCCCAAAACCTTTAGTCTCCATATACCAACACATTCACAATATCGCAATATTGAATGGGAGTTCACGGAGACACATGAGCAGGGACATTGGGGGATAGAGGTCACCTGCCTATAACTGTCTCCATTACAAGTTAAGAAAGATAACATCACAAAACAACATAGGAGTCTGAGAGATCCTTTTGGATTGGACATAACACATGTTGACATTAGGAAGCAAAAGGGAAACATGACAAAGTAACTAACCTTAAATCAATTGCAGATGAGATATCTATCACCCACCAACAAACCAATATCTGAAATGCAGCTTCCTCCACCATGGTTTGCCAAGATAAGAAAAATAATGTTACCCATAAGTTTTTTTTTTTTTGCAGATTCCTTGGATTTTGCCAAACAGAACTTAAGAGATCATCCTAGCATTCAAAAGAAAAAAGTGGGTTACTTTCGTAGCACATTCTATGTGGGTTTTCTCAGAAAACACAAAACAAAAGAATGCAGTGCAAAGTTTATAAACTAAGATAAGAAATCATTTGTTCTACTTTCTCCCTCTTAACAGTAGAATGTGATGAGAAGACTAATTTCTTCTTTACCAAAAAGAACAAGGTGAAAAAGCTAACAAAAGGAAATAACAAAAGTGAGTTTTTTTTAAAAGAATCCAAAACCCAAGAAACTGAAGCTCGGAGTTCCAGACCCCCATGAAGAATCATGACCTCTGCCTATTTCCTCTCTGTCTCACCCCCTGCACAAGATCTTAAGACATAAATGGGTCTTGTAAATAAAGCACAACCCATTTTCAGAAAACCCATTAAAAGCAATAAAGAGTGTCAAAAAGCCAAGAAAAAAAGGGTCCTTGCAGAGAGGCAGAGGGATGATTGTATGGACCCATGAATTAAATTGAAGATAGAGAGAAGCAGCCACAAAATGGTAAAAAACAAGGACATATATAGGTTGTAAACCAACTCCCACATTTTTATTGCCCATTTTTTAATTTTGCATGTTTGGTATTGGATTTTTAAAATCAATTCTTATGAAATGTATCTTATGAAATAAATTGAGGAATGAATAAATTTAAATTAAGATTGAATGAAATAATATATATTTTTAGCATTTTTAAAATATACATATAAATATTTCATCCATCAAATCATCTCTTATTCTTACACATGAAAAGAAAAATAAAAGTGAACAATAACATCTTTTATAAATTTTTAATCTATTATTTTATCTTTCATCAGATATTATATTTTTTTAAATACATTTTACGCATAATATCCAAACATTAATAATTTTTTAATATAATTTAAATTTTTATAATTCAAAATATAAAATAAAAATGATTCCCAAACGATAGCTAGTCTGAGAGAGAAAAAATTACACCTTGATGGTGCAGTGCCACTCATTTCTGTTGCAGGCTTTGGAGAAGGGCCCATGCCTCTTCCTTTTCTCTCTCATCTCTGACTGATGATCTCCTTTGTCCTCCTCTCTCCTATTTCTCATTAATACCTGCTTTTCTGTAATCATCGCAATCAAGATATAGGGATTCCCTTTGTTCAAACTACTGTTCATGGCAGAGTCCATTTTTTCTGAGAGAAGGAAAAGCCCTTTACTCTTTAGCTATTTAGGGCAATGGTGTGATTAGAAAGTAGAGTAAAGAGGGTAACCAGAACATATACTTTTGTCCCTGCACTATTGTAACTAAGGGTTTATGGCAATTACACTGGAGAAAAACAAGAATGGTGCTGTTACACACGTAAGAGGGGTGGGGTGGGGAGCGGCGAAGAAGAGAAATGGAGGAGAATGCAAGCACCCAGTTGTAAACTATTTTGACAAGAGACTAAAAAAAATTGTCCGAGAGTAAAAATTGGAAAGATTATTTTCGCAAAAGTTCTACTGTATTGAATTGACTATATAGTATTTTTTTAATAATTTTTGTTTTTTCATCTACAAACAAAATGTTAGAGAACCTCACATCACTGTAATAGTAAAACTCTCTAATAATTAAATTAGTTCTATGATCAATTTAATCAATGAAAAACTCTAAGTAAAGAACTCTCAAAATATATAAGTTACAAATTAGTGACACAACAAATAGTCACAACAATATCACAACAGTTTTCATTTGAAAAGAAAATAGTATGGACCCCACTATTTATGTTGTGGGATTCATCTTTTTTTTCTTCTAAATGAGAGTTATAATATTTCGTTGTGACATTTTGTTGTGTACTTAACATTGTTGAATCAGAGTGTACCTTTAAATGTGGATTGATCCTTTTTATAGTGGATTATTTAAAATCCTAGAGTCATTTCGAATTACTAGTTTATCATCAGTGATCAAGATTAGATTAGGAATTCTCATCATAATTGGTGCGGACACCATTGATACATGTCGATATGGACGCGTGTATCGGCGTCGGGCCAATAGGACCCAATCGTTATTATTATGGATTAGCTAGTTTATTGGGTTTTATTTTGTTAAGATTATTTCTTTTATTTGGTCCCGATTGTTTTGGGCCTTTTTTAGTTTGTCTTTTATTTATTTAGGCTCTATTTTTTAGGCCCATATTTCCTCTCATTTAATCCCTCATTAGGATTAATGAGAGATTATTGAATGATTAAGAATTGATTTGAGTTCTCTTCTTCTCTCTTGGCCTCTTCTCTTCTTCTAATCTCTTCTCTTTCTCTTTAATCTCTTTAATTCTACATCAAGTTTGGTATGAGAGCAAAACATCGATTCAAATTCGCCCATCACATACAAACCCTTCTTTAAAGTTGGGGAGGACATGAGACCCCGGTCCTAGAAAATATTAAATTGAAATATTTATTTGAGCAAATATAAATTTTTGGAGAATTTTATTAGACTTGATTAAGTCTTGAGGGTTATAGAAATAGAAAAGATTTAAATCAGGGGCCTAAGTGAAAGAAGAAGAAAGTTGGGAGTCCAGCTAAGCAGTTTGCCGAGCTTAGTAGGAGTCCGGCCACGTGGAGGTCCGGCCAGGTCAGCTCGGATGTGGCAGCTCGGACATGTGGGAAGTCCATCCGAACAATCACTCTGTCAAATAAGACAAGAGTACTGAGTGGACTGACATCATGTTTCACTTCGGCAGAAGATGATAAAGGGTGTGCGTCTGAGTGGGCTGAGGTCAGCCGCTTGAAGCCAAAACTAGGCGGCTGGTGGGACCACTTTTTGGTGAGCGGCGTCGTTTGGATGTCTTCCACAAGTCCAGATCAATGATTCCAACCTTCACCTATAAATACTCTTCTCATCCCTTCGTTTTTGGCACAACACCCAATTGAGAACGTCCCGACTCTCTGTTTCGCTATCTAGAAAGTTTGTACGAAGCATTTCAGCTCGGCATAGTCTTAAACTCCCATTCTAGGAGCTCGACAAGTACCTCATTTGTGCTTGAGAGCTCGACAACTCATTTACCATGCAGCCCAACCATCAACTTTGTTCGGCAACTTAATTGCCGCACAACTAATCATCGAATCAATGTTCGGTAACTCTTGGACATACATTCAAATTCCTCAGAAGCATTGATTCGAGCTTCGGTCAAATTGAAATCAGCTCAGCAATCATTTTTCTCTCTTCCAGACGACCCAGTTCACTTCGGCAAAGATTTCATTGCATCCGAACATCTTAGCAAGACCTTGTTCGTATCAGAATCTGTTCGGCAAAACCACTTAAGCTCAGATCATCTGACCTTCGGCATGTTTAGCTCCGACCAAAGGTATAACTGTTGTTTTAATTTATTTTATGTTCGGTAAAAGATTACCAAATTATTGTTTGGTAGACTTGCCTTAAAGATTTTACTTCGACAGACTCATTCGGAGTCTTGCCGTACACTATTGTTGTCACTCTCTTACGCGGCCATTATTCAGCTCTACATAGTTTTGTGCTCGGCCAAAATAAGCTATGCCGCACATTTATTATGTCTGCTCGGCAAAGCTGGCACTTGGCTTGTTTTTGCTTAGACTGTTGTTATTTATGTCGCGCCGGGAAAATCTTCCGCCTCCCTTCTTCGCTTCCGCCTGTGTTTTCGGGGGCCGCAATTCCGAATGGCGTACTTTATATTTTCGAAGTTTAATGCGACGTTAGAAAAATAAAATTTGATGATGGTTGGACTTACTTGATTTTTAAAATATTCTGACTTAATAATGGTTTTATAATTGCCGAAGAAATATATATCCTATTATTAATCTGTTTTTCAGAATCGCCACTCGGCATAGAGTTATGGTATGCCAAGTCACCAGTTTTATTTGGAAAAGGTGGTCTGCGATATCAGAAATCAGATTCGGAGATTTGATTACGAATGGGGAAGGTGTTAGGCACCCCATTCGCCCTTTCGGTACTTCCTTTTCAAAAGTAAATTTTCTTCCAATTTAAAATCAACGATTTCTCGGCCAACAGAAATAAATATAAAACCGATTCTTGAATGAATTCAATTGGGTTTTACAGATGGACAACACTTTGATTCTTCTTTTGAGATTTTATGAAAAAATTTAAAGAATGAATTGAATTTTGATCTTTTTTTATTGTTATTATATTTTTCAGTCGGACAGAACTCCGACTGCATTTTGAAAAAATGTTTCTTTTTTGATTTTGAGATTCCAACAAAAAATTGAGTAATCTGGTATGACCCGATTCACAAAACATTTCTGTGATCCTTAGTCAGTCAGCTACTGCAAACTTTCACTGAATGACTCGAATCGAGAAATTTTTGTTTTTGAAGCATTTTC
>NMUG010003503.1:0-14736 GCA_002855965.1 Monotropa hypopitys
CCATATTTAACTCAATACTATATACTCATTTGAAATCACCATTTTACTCAACACCAAATTTCTCTTTGAAATCCTCTTTAACGCACACCAAAACCATTTTCTATATTGAACTTCCAATTCCTATTTATCTTCTTCTCTCAAAACACCATTTCATATTTGAACACACTTTTCACAAATCATCACCCTTTCTCAAAACACCAATTTATATGAAATCGTCTTTAAAATATGATTATAACTCATTTCAATATATATATGATCCATAGAACTTAACACTTTCTCAATCATTTCCAAAACACAATATTTTTTATACTAATAAAAGTATTATAACTACTTTAATTTATGAATTTCATAATAAGTACTCATATTTTGCCGAACTTCCAAGACTTCCAAATGGCTCCTCGAACACCTAACAATATATTCCCAATATTAGAATAATATTTACTGCCTTTTTTTAAACAACCTCAAATTTCACAATTTTCCCAAAAAATTCACTTTTCACCCGAGCACCAAGATATCGATATCTTGGACTGACTAGATATCGATATCTGGCCTCCACCCAAGATACCGCAGCACCAGATATTGCTCAGTTACCTCAGCCCAGATATCGATATCTTGCTCTGACCCAGATATCAATATCTAAGATCATAGACTACGGTATCTGGCCTCCTACCCTAGATATCGATATCTTGTCCTTCCAAGATATCGGTATCTAAGAGTTCTAGACAGAATCGAATGAACTCTGCAACTCTCTGGGTTTTGTATTCAAACTGATTTTTATCAATTGACTTAGCAAAACTTAACGGATTTCTACCAAATTTGGACCACATGTTCTATGATTGATCTACAACACTTCTATGTTTTTAGATTTAAGAAATCATACCTCAACAACTCAGAATAAATTCCCAAATATTTTCCACAAACTTGGATTCTTTCTCTTTTCTCAATCTACTGATCTTAATCGAATTTCACCTATCAAAACTACTCCGGTCAGCCTCAAATTTTAAACATAGAAACTAGAGATGATTTGTAACAAAACTATATTTGTAGATTTTGGATTTGTTACCTCAATAAAACAGAAATAAATTCTGAAGTTTTTGCTGCAGACCTTGTTCTTCAATTCTCACTTTCTTATACACTAACCTCTGTAACTTTGAGCAATATTCCTCCAGAGCTTACCTCTCTTTCACAATCAACTTCATTCAGATAGCCAACTTTCTCTACTAAACACTTAATCACCAAACTAATTCCTTTACAAGGCTTATGCCTTGGTTAAAATTTTGTTCGTTTGTTCTTGTGTTGGAGTTATACAAATATTAGCTTTACGGATACACCTCTATACAAAACTTCTGAGCAGATTTCATAACACCTAATCAAGTTTTTGGGACAACACAAATCATGCAATTATATTCTCTTGACACCTAGCCAAACTTTGATACAACACATCCATGCAAACTCAACTCCTTGACACCTTGCATTTTCGTAACTACAACCCCCGAAGCATCTCCACCATTGCTGACACCTCAGTAGCTCAATTCCATTTTGCTTTTTAATTACAGATTTTATCCTTAGCCTTCAATCTTTGCACTTAAACCCCTATGAACTAATTAAAACTTACAATTAACTTTATTTCTACCATAATAATTCCATAAATTTTTCAAAAATTCCCAAATTTCTTAATCATTTCTTAAACCCAGTAATTTGTTTTAATTAATCCGAAACATTGATTATTAATTATTAATAATCCTATTATGAAATACGGATCTCACAACTATAAGTTTGTTTTAGAAGAAAATGATGGCCAGTCTTGGTATAGCAACATCAAGCAATTCATGCAATCCAAAGTATTCCCAGAAGGGGATGTTGTGAATGATCAAAAAACTATACGAAGATTGGCCGCCCAATTCTTTTTCTACGGGGAGATTGTTTTCAAAAACTTCATGCACGGTCCTTTGCGATGTGTGGATGTTTCTATTGCCAACGGATTAATGATGGAAGTACATGAAAGAATTTGCAGACCTCATATGAGTGGACATTCTCTTTATCGGAAGAATTTACGAATGGGATATTATTGGATGACGATGGAAGCAGATTATATCAAATATGTGAAGGAATACCACAAATATCCAATACATTGGGATGTATTGCGAGCACCGCCTAAAGAGATTCAAGTAATAATTGCACCTTGGCCTTTCTCAGCCTGGGCATTGATGTTATCGGTGACATTCATCCTAAAGCATCTAATAGGATGTCACGACCCGGACCCATCCTCTAAAGTCATCATGATAGATGTTAGGTGATTTACCTAACCACCTCAGACATTCGTACCATAAACTTGAATTAAACTCTAAATTGAGGATAAAACATAGCGGAAGTAATACACATGCGTAATACTAGAATTATAGTACTTGTTTTAGAATATATTACAGACCCAAAAACTAAACATATTACAAAACCAAACTGTCAAAGAGCAATCCAAAATAAACTAAAAAGGAACTTGCTACTTACATCTTACCCTTTTTCTCTCGATATACCTGATGGTCTACTCGTACTGAAATTGTTCCTCTTTACCTGAAAAATATTAATTTTCATAAGCTAAACCTTGTATGAGTGACATAACATAGAAATTGTAACGGTCTCAAAATTTGAAACCATTTTTTGGAATTAATTAGAGAATCATAAATGCGGAATCATAAGAATATCTAATACCATTCTACCCATAATATATGAATGGTACAAACGAAACAAGCACAATGATGTGGGACTTTATAACATAGTCCGATTATATTGAACAACTGAAATGGGAAATGATAGAACAATGCACATATAAGCGGTGAAGGGACTTTATAATGATAGTCCATTCCGCCTTTACAATCAAATGAACAAACAAAAGGAAAAGGACTTTATAAAATAGTCCATTACAATGTATGACAATATTAGTAATGACATACAATAAAATGTGAAGAAGTAAAATAACCTATCGACTACTAAAGGTCCTAACTCCGAGTCCGACAAAGAACTCATGTGGGCTACTCCAATCCAAGCGAGCCAAATCCCTATAAAATAGAGGGTCAGGCAAACCCTAGCCTGGTAAAGAAAACTATAACCGAATGTTTCTAAAATTGGGGTGCATGTGTGTGACAAGGCAAGGAATGATAAATATGCATGCATAGGGATCTCATTATGTTTTCCAAACCAAAACATTCTCATTTCAATCGTTGACTCAAGTTCAACACTTGAAGTTTCTAAAAGACTTAACAATACTAACCAAAATATGAAGACTCACAATTTACCAAAGGAAAGGAACAAACGACCTTTTCTCAAAATGCTTGTTTTCTCAAGTACAAGGGAAATGATTTTCAATCTACCAAGTCCTACAAGTTCCACACGACTCATTTTCATTGTTTTTAAAACATTGGTTTCTAACATACCAATTTCTCAAACTATCAAATCAATTGAGTTATTTAGGTTTCGGCCAAGTTCCGAGATAGTGGGGATCAACCAACTAACTGTATATTTCCTAGTATTTCCCAACTCGTCGGGAGGGGCCAGACAACCCCCCATTGCGCAATGTCATAAACGTAGAACGTTTAGGGATCAAAATCCCAGAGAAACAGAATCCCATAAATGTGGCCAACCATAAAGTACTCAAATGTTTTAGGGTCTTTCATTCACAATTATATTTTTATCAAATAATCTCGATGTGATTAGGGCAACGCCTCTTAATCACCCAACTAGACCCAAAACATGAGTTTTACCAAAATTTATTCGACTTTCGATTTCAATGTGTCAACACACTAGTTAGACCCACTAATGGATCATAGGAATCAAAATCAACCTTTTTTCCCAATTTGATTCAAAATTGACGCGTTAGGGTTTTTCACACAAAGTTGGGGATTTTCGCAATCGAACGAGAAATTGACTAATTGGCTCCATAGGGAGATCAACAAACCCATTAATTGACCATTCCAATTGAAATCAACCAAAAGCCCCAATTTAGTTCAACATTGAAAATCTAGGGTTTTTATAAAATTTGGGGTTTTTTGAAATCAAGTGAGGGATCGATTAATTGACTTCGTAGGGAGTTCAACAAGACCCTAATTGACATGTATGCTCAACCAATTGAAGGGTACAAACAACCTACAAGCATGAATTCGAGGTTTCACCTTGACATACAAAATTTCTTGAAAATGTTGGAGGGAGCAGAGAGAATACCAACATTAAAAACAAATGGAATAGAAATCTCTACCTTAATCAATGCTCCAAGGAAACCCTAGGTGAGGGTCGTGCTCCGATGAACGATCCAAATCCATTGCCGCGTAGAGGGAGGAGAGGGGAGCAATGTTTGTGAATCGGGCTTGTGCCAAAACCCCATGGATTGAGAGTTAGGGGAAAGGGAAGTGGTAGAGAGAAGGGAGAGATAGAGAGAGAATCGGATGGGAGGTAGTGAGAGAGTGAGGGAGATGATGTTATGAGTGTGTTAGGGTTAAAAATCGTATATAGGATGAGTTTGATTGAGAAGGAAATGACAAAAATGCCCTTAACTATATAAAATGCCTCTTGAATAAGCGCGACCGGTCGACAGCGTTACAGTGGACCGGTCGCGGGCTGATAATTGTGCCTACTGAATTATCGCGACCGGTCGACGACGGCACAGTGTACCGGTCGACACTGAGTAATCCTACAAACTTGAAAATGTGCTATCTTCTTCGTCCGACCTCCAATTGAGACGATTCAAGTTGCGTTAGATTTCTAATGAGATTTTCTACAATATTATGAGATCAAAACCCATAACCATCAGAGGAGATTTTTGAGAAGACTTTCAATCACTCGAAATGTGATTGCCGAACACTCGTGGCAATCACCCGAATATCCATTAATATGCCATTTTCCCTATTGAGCACATACTACTCCTCATGATTCAATGATCACTACGAGGAGGCTCGGAAATTCATAACTCGAGGATGGAATATATATTCAATCAACCGAAGGGAATATTATTTCGAAGGAATTAATAGGAAGATTTTCTGGAACAAGAATCGACAAAGTCTAAGGAATAATTCCTAAGAAGATTTAAGATAACGGGAAATTATATTGATAATTTCTGGACCATTATAGAAATAAAGGTTTGTATGCAATGGATATGAAAATAAGTTTGAAACGGTGCATTTATTTTCAAAAGATTTGTAATTATGTCCATAACTGAGTCAGACATCATATCAGATTCATATATTCATAACTAAGTCATAAAATTATAATTGAATCATAGACGTATGCCAAAACCACGAATACCATACTGATATCATAACAGAGAAGTACTGAAACCATAACAAAATTAGAACCGTAAATATGCATAGCCGGTAACCATAATAGAATCGTATCATAACCTTGTCCATAAACAGAATAGTATGGATATTCGGGTTTAAGGTTTTCTTGAAACTCTTATTTAACTTGTAAAACTAATTATAAAACCGTTCCCTTTTTTAATGTCATATCATAGGCCATTCTTGTACTTGTTAATCATATCGTGATATATTATAACATGTTAGGCATCTCCAGTGAATTAACTAGACGTCTGACGTATAATCCCATGTGAATACCATGACATGAATCCCCTGGTAAGGATTGCATTGTGGCTTGAGTCTCCCAAATGCTACATTGAGGCTTGCTTCACCCAATGTCATAACTTACACCGGCTTGAGTCCCGGTGTCATGTTTTTAATCATGGATCATAATAGATTGGTAAATAGATCATATCCACTGAATTTCAAAACATGAAACTGAGTAACATAAAAATCCTACGAGAGACATGGATACTTAGAAAACATACCGGAAATCCATGTATTTAAGCTCAATGTCACTCACCTAAGTCGTGAAATACGGTAGAGGGTCTTGAAAATTAAATAACAACAGTATAATTACTTAATAAAAAATCTTAAACAATTCCCTAACTTGTTTGTTTACTTATTTCTCCCTTAATTGACTTCCTTTTAACTCTTTTATCTTGGGGTTATGCTTAATTGCGCTTTTCTTATATTTCTTTACACTTTTTCAGCTCCGGGTTGACTTTGGTTGACTTTTTCTTGAACCAATAAGGGATTGATACCCCACCGGTATACCGACGGTATATCAGATTGTCCCAAAATTGGCCAGTAGGTTTTGGTCATGACATTTTAACTAACTGGTAGCACCATCGGTATGCCGGCCAACATACTGGTCGGTGAGCCGGTCTTCAAACTAGTTGGACGAACAGTCGGGCAGTGGGTTTTCTCAGCTTGGGGATCTTTGATTTGGACCTCAAAATATGTTTTTCAGATGTTTCTATGGTCATTACTGGCATATATGGCCTACAAAAGGCCTATATATGCTTTTAAATGAGTCAAAAATGCGTTAAATTTGTTTAGATCCGAGTTTCCTAATTTTTTCCTAAACTCGGATTTCAAATTGATTTCTACATTTTAGGACGGTTCTAATATGTTAATGAGGTCGTTACAGAGTTCTTACCTTGGTTTTGGCATTGGTACGATCTCCGGCATGTTCAATTTCTCGGTCGGATCTTCCCTCCCTTTCTCCTTCCTCTCCTCTTTCTCCCCCTTTCATTTCCTTTTGATTTTTGTTTTGATTTTCTTTTCCTTTTATTTTTTTTATTTAAAGATAAGATTTGGAGTTATAAGATGAAATGAATTGATTTTTAGGTTATGCTATGGTGCAAAAAGGTGCATCATAGTTACGGTGGTCCTTAGGTCTATTTTTATATTTTTAATATTATATGATAATTCTTTTTATTCATCTTTTATTTTCTAAATTTCTCCTAACATTACCATTGAGCTCAAATCCAAACGCAACTCTTCCCGAGTACTCTCACCATCCTCTCAAACATTTAAATCTCACGCCGAACGCGGTACTTGCCTCTCATTGGCATTACACTATTAGGCACGAGTCGTTTTCCTCATATATCACCAACCTCTAGACAACTAATCTCTATCGGCTATCCGGCACCATACCCACACACCAATCTAACCATGTCGGGAAATCTCAATCTTTTTTCCTGAAACTGGTTAACACCTAAACCTCATCGACAATTCCCTTTTGGTTTAACCCTATTCGACAAAACATAAGGATTACCCAAGCTATTCATTCCATTCCCGCTCTCATTGGCTAAATCCAACTCCCAACAAAATTCCACACCTCATGCTACACAACTTTTCGAAGGAGGCTACCCTCAAAATTTCTCCCATGGCTAACTCTATGTACCAACTCGATCGATACTAGGAGCCATTTCACCTTATACCTGAACAAATTGCAATCATCCACCGAAACTCTAGGTTCACAAACTCCTTCCTAATTGGACCTTGCTTGGCCATTCCCACATGACAAACCCCTACGTCGCACCTTACACTTGGTGTGACCCAACCTCACGACCTCGACATTAGCTTAGAACCGACAAAAGGTGCCAATGCACCATGAACCAAAATACTGCTTCCACAGCATCCTAATGGAAGCATTTTTAACACTACTGTAGCACTCCAATAGAAGCAAAATGAACTACTCGACAATCCATAAGCAACCCAAATTAGAATCACATTTCCCATTAGGGTAACCTCACCATGCTAAAGCCCGCACTCAAGCATTCTTCATCTCCATTCAAATACTAACACGCTCCACGATACCCTTTCAAGCTTTACTATATAACTTAGTTGATCACAATATGCATTACACCTCCGAAATCCGATATCGCTGCCCTTCAAATTTACATTACTCGACACCTCCCACAAGCCTCAACCGTAATAATCCATTGACATGATTGACAAGATTTGAATCATCACACGGACAACCATTTACCTTTTCTCATAACACACATCCAACTTAGGCCCTCTTGGCTCGCTCAAAACTTCATAACCTCCTCTGGCTTCCAACTAGAAATGCCTCATACTAATTCACACCGACACAACAACCAATTTCTCTTAATTCTGGAATTTCTTCTATTCACTCTTTGCACGACTAACCCAAATTCCCACAAATTTCTTAACTCGTGATATCACTATGGTTCACCAAATCACTCTTTCTACATGAATCCATTAACATTGGAAGATACACCAATCTCCTTCTATAACCTCGAAACAACATTCTTGCCATGAATCTACTACTCAAATCTCACACCTCTTGCCTCATCCATGATAAACGGGACTTAACTAGACATTCACATGGATTCCCAATTAACAATCTATTATTTCAAGAATTTCCACCGCAACACATACTTGCCTTTGCATAAGTTCACAATGACTTCGATTTCCTTCTCGGACCTATACCAATCCTTCCACTAGCGCTAACACTGCCCCAAAATATCATTTCATTTCAACCAAGGATCATACTTGACTAAAAACCACTACAACTTTTCGACTCTCACTTTCTAAGTCCAAATTACACTGAGGTCTTACCGACCAACAAATTCTATAACATAGCAACCCGAAAGTACTCTTTTCACCCAAACTTTCTCATAGCATGGACACCTTTAAGACAACATCCCCTTTTCTTTTCTCTATACTTACCCAAGTGAAAAAAATTTAAGCAACACCACATAAAATTCATCTAATCACCATTTTCCGAATTCAACTTAACCAACTCTCAATGAAACCTCCTTCTAAGGACATCCTATCACCACAAGATGCTAGAGAAATTAATCTATCCCCAATCATCTCTTCTAATACGTGACAATCAAGATAAAAATGTGATTATCACTACCCTTAAAACTCACCAAAATTGAGACTACTACCTCCAACGTAAGGGTCTACCGGATACTAATTACCAATAACACCAACACTTTAAAGTGACAACAACTTATCCTTATACTAATCCTCCACATCACCAAAAATTCTAAGATTTTTCGGCATCAAGATGTAAATTCTACCATACAACACCCACAACTAGGATTACCTTTCATGCATCGCTATCTAATGCCAATTTCAATTTAAGAATACTCTAGGTTATCCAACAAAACATGCATGAAATCATGCAACCACCAAAAAATTATCATGATAGATGTATGGAAATTGTAATACCTACACAAGTACACATGCCGAGCAGTAAATAAATAAATACATGTTGCATCCTTGCTTGCACCGGTCGCCCAATCTCTGTGATTATTGCCAAACACTGTTTCCCACTGCAGACGTTGAGCCACTTGAAGTCAACCCATTGTACTTGAACCCCTCACCTTCTCAAGCCCTTACAACCTACTTCCCTATTTTTATGACATGGAGACCCATAATTGAATTTTTTTCTGAAAATTCTACTCCTTCTATCATGTCCAGACGTCAATTTACACCAAACTATTGTTTTTCTCACTTAGCTTCAAGCTAGAATCACTACCCTCACCATCAAATTTCTCTCATCGCATGATTTTTTGCCACAGTTCACACCACCTTTTACTAATCTTCCACTTGTGAACCACACTTTTTAGCTTCACTAAACCATGTTCATCAAAATTTTAGAAATCTCGTTCTCAACTTAAGCTCAACTCAAGCATTGCACACCACTCTAGCCCCGTATTCTGTTACACTATGCTTATTTACTTAATTTTTCGAGACTTCCAATTGGAAGATAACATTGATCAGACGCTCTTCCAATAGGACCTCAAGGTAAATCACATGGGTGTCAAGAGACACACATAATAGTCGCAAAATACCGCTATAACCCACTACACCACTTCTCAACAATTCAAACCTCAAGTGTTTACCACTTCCAAATACAGTCCCCTAATACGAAACTTTGAACCCAAGATCTGATACCAAGTTGTAATATCCCTAAACCAAAATACTGAAATAAAATGCGGAAAAATAAAAATTTCTTTCTTTAACAACCCAAACATCATATGCCTAATACAAAGGACTAACATTTCCTTTCCAACAAGACATTAAATGAAAGTAAGAACAACAATACTTCAAGAGTTGAATAAAACAATTTACACCTCTCTATTACAAGATTTTTGCCTCCACAATAATACTTACCAACAACATCTAAACATCAAGACTAGAACTACCTCCATAGATAACAAGTCAAACTAAAAGTAAAGTAAGGAAACCTTTTATCACAGGGGAAACCGACCAAGGACTTCACCTAAGCCGCAACCCAAGAATCCTCTAATGATGCCCCATAGTAGATCGCTAAACCTGTGGCCTGATTTCCAAGTCAAAGGCAAAGAAACTAGAGTATGAGATAAGGATTTCAAGTTCCAAAGGAAAGACTTTTTCTTCTAAAAAAACTTGAGTCGTAGCCCCTTTTTCTTAAAAACAATTTGGCTGAAGCCCCAATTCCTTTAAAAACTCTAAGCCAGAGCCCTTCTTTTTAAAACACATTTAAAATTTTAGGCTGAAGCCCACCTTTTTAAAACAACTTTGAAAACGTTTTGGCTGAAGCCCACCTTTTTATTTGATTCGAACGAAGCCCACCTTTAGTATGATTTGGCCGAATCCCACCTTTATATTTGTATAGGGGCATCCCCCTCACCATATGGCAATTTTGTTACCAAATACCTGAAGGCCACCGTTATATTTGAAATGGCTGAAGCCCACCTTTGGTATGATTTGGCCGAAGCCCACCTTTATTTGAAATTTAAAGGAAAACAATGTACAATTGAAAAATGTACCTCATACACTCACATTTGTGTCTTAAGAGGATGCCACCGTTCATTGATTTCTGGTGCTCCTCAATTCACCGTTTCTTTTCCTGAGAACCAATCTCAAATAGTCAAACACAACATTCAATTATAACTGATAAATGGAAAGACATGATTATAAGACATGCTTACACACATATGCACCCCTTCCACAACTACCTCATAATTATACATATGAATATTGAAAGATTATACTAAGTCCCTAACATCCTAGAACAACTTGACACTCGTTAACAACACACTTACCATATACACATACATGCACTTTAGGGACTACACATGCTAGTCTACTATCGAATCAAGACAAGGCAATTTAACCCAAGGCTACGCCCAAAATCACCTCATTACACGCAACCCTTTTGATTTCTATTCGTGGCCGTATCCTCAATTTCCCACTAGGATTCGACCCCTAACATACCCATATAAACAAGTATTTCCTTACTAGATTTATCCATCACAAAACATGGGTTTTCCCCACCATTCACGATACAATTGATGATTCCGGGGACTAAGGGGGATTTATCGCATTAAGGTTTTCGTAAAATCCTAATGCCCACGAACACATTCGCACTTACCACACCAAGGGAATACATCTACCTAATCGATTATCGCAAGTAGGCATATCATCAAACACTTAATGTGTGCCTATACACCTATACATGAATTTAGGCAAGATATATATACTACTTAACACCAATCACACCCCAAGCACCACAACACCCAAAATCCCTAATTCCAAATCCATACAATCAAAATACAACTTGAGGAATTGAAGAAAAACATTAACTGTACCTCGTAGAAGAATACATGCGCCTCACGCTTCGCTAAATCGACCTCGGATCGAACCCAAACCTCCATTTCTCTGTGGATCTCCTTCTCTCTCTCCCTAGCACCTCTCTAGTCTCTCAAGAGCCTCCAAGGGGGCAAAATACGCTTTTGGCATCCCTCCCACGACTTAGGGCTTTTTAGAACTCATTTGGACACAAAAACCCGAAATTATGCTTAATTTCCCGTGCAATCAATGACTCTCGTCCGTACGGCGACCCCTCATCCGGACGGACGACCACCCGGTCCGAACGGCCACTACCAAAATCTCCTGGCCAAACTCTCTGGTCCCTCGTCCGGACGGGGCCAAAGTGTAGTCCGGACAAGACCTCCTGGAACTCTTTCGAACACCTCCGTAATGATACCCAACCTTCTAAACTCAAAACCAAACGCTTTCTCATCATTCTAGACATCGAATTGGCTCTCTAAGGCCATTTTATAAATGTTTGAAGTATGATGCACCTTCAATTGCCTATTTCTTAAGGACTTACGTGATATCAATCGACCCAACACCTACCACTTATGGATTTCTATCCTTTATTTTACATAGGATTTACAATCCCTTTTTATTTCCATGATCCTCAAAAATACTCTAAAGGATTTATTTAATCGAATTCGGGAATGAGTATTACAGTCGTGGATGTCAGTTCTGAAAGAGGGATCGTTTAAGTGAAGGATGTGGGCCTTGTATATAAGTTATTGGGCACCCTCCCCTTGCAAGCCGATTTTCAAAGGTGAATTCTACCTGGTGCTTGTTACATCAATCGATGCAAATAATGGGTGTTGATTGGTTCAAGTTTTGGCACAAAAAATAGGCATTAGTACAAAAAGATGGCGATTGAATGAATCAGTAAGACCAGTATATAAATGAATCCAAAGGAAGAAAGAAGACACATGAAAAACCTGGTCAAATTCTTCTTTCATATTTTAATGTTTTCAATATGGTAATGCTAGTTAGGAGTAGTCTTACTCTAACTAGTAGGAGTAGTTATTTGTGTTGCTGTAATTCGAGGAACTCTTCTGGTTATCAATTTTAGTTTGATTTATATTTAAATTTTGTTGGGTCGAGGGGTACTGGGTCTAGCATGTGCCCGGGTAGAGGCATGGAGGGTCGAGTCCTGCGAACACAATGTGTGCTTGTGCTGGTGTTTAAGAAAATAAAGTTGCACATTCACTAACACCAATTGATTTTAGTAGAACTAGCAAGCGCTTGATCCTACAAACATGGAACAAAGTCAAGCTCATGGGTTTTACTCTCCTAAAAGCATAATAGTGTCTGCAGGATTACCAAGACAGATGTTGAAGGAGATTGTTGGGCCAAGGGATACCAGGTCCAACATCTGCCCGAACAGAGGCTTGGAGGGTCGAGTCCAGTCAAATGTCGTGTGCGCTTGGGCTAGTGTTTAAAAAAATAAAATTGCACCTTCACTAACACCTGCAAGTTTTAGCAGAACTGGAAAGCACTTGATGATGTGTTTATTGTTGATTTTATTGGCTTAAATTATGTTTTATTATAAATGATTTCAATCCTTGATAATATGCTTAAATGATTTAAATCATTGAATATAAGCTTTAATTGTTTAAATTATTCTTGATTTATTTAAATGATGTTTAAGATGCTAAAGAAACATATTTAAAATATCTTATCATGCTATTATGATTTTTATTAAGTTCCTTCTTGAAGAAAAATGATTTAAAGATTTCCCTCAATGTGCTTATATGTTTAATTTGACTTAGAAGGTTTATGCTAATAATGGTTCACTTTTCTTATTTATTTCTAAGATTTGTTCTTCAACAAAGTTCAAAGTCAAAACAAATCTATTGGAGAAGGCCTCAATGCAATCTGAGTTGTCATGTTCTCACAAATCTCACCGGAATGGGACCGGTACACCACCAATATGTCAGCTGGCATACCGTGCGGTATACCGTTGTGCAGAAAATTGTGAAGAGAATTTTTGAGATCAGTTCTACCATCCTCGTCTGGACCACGCTCAAACCTTGTCCGGACTAAACTTCCACGAACCACCTAAATGGGACTGATATACTAGCCAGTGTGCCGCTCGGCATACCGGTGTGATATCGATCAACAGAAATCTACAAAATCAACACTCATTCTTTGGAATAATTACCATGATATCACCCAATGAATATAAACAACTAGTTTTACATTTGGTGCTATATAAGGACCAAGGGAGCCAAGGAAGACTCAAGACTTCAAACCTACACATGTTATACTTCTCCAAGTCTCCAAAAGCTTCATTTTTTATTTATCTTTCTATTTATTGTCAAAGTTACCTTAGAGAGAGATGGTATTTTATTGTAAGAAAGTTGTATCTTCAATTCTTTCATTGTACTCATTAGTTAGGAATTGTTAGTCAAAGACTCGGGTGTGAGTTGCAGAGGTGAATAGCTACCCGAAAGTGTTATTAGGTTATTGATCATCCGAAAGATCAATAGTTGTAAACAAGTGATCACCCAAAAGAATCACAACAGTCAAAGAGCACTCGAAAGCTTCTTGTAATCGGTTTATTTGTCATCGATAAAGCAATTGATAGTGGAACCCTCATAGTTTATACGAGAAGAAATGGACATAGGTTGAATTATGGACAAGCCCAACCGAACCACTATATATCGAATTCCATCTCTTGCTCTTTTTTGTTTATTTACTTAATTACCTTACTTATTGCTTCACTTGATTTATCTTATTGATTACTTTCTTGGTTGCTTTCATTTTTTCTTGAATCAATCTTAAATGAAAAATCTCTAACCTTGTCGTATTATAAAACTTGAGTTGTAACATAATAACTAAGATTGTCTATTGTATTTTCTTATATTTACTTTCATTAGACTTGCATTGCATATCTTAAATAAGTTTAATCTTTCGTTGTCTATGAATTTTTAAATTGAGAATTTTCATTGTCATATTATTTTCCCTTCTCGGTTGCCATTTTTGGGCCGACAAATTTCATATTTTTTTGTTATTTGTTTGCACGGAGTGTTCGGTTGAAGTCATTAAATCTTGATAATCAAACATAAGCATCTTGATAAAAAGTTTATATGTTTCTTACAGTTATTACTCTCATAAAACCACTGTCTTCCTATACTATCAAAAACCGAAGATTTTAAAAAGACGTTTTGTTGCAGAATCATGCTCCCAAATCAAAATCAAAAGATATAAAAGAAAAAACGAAAGTAGTACAAGGAATTTATGTGAAATCTTGACGAAGAAATCAAGTTCT
>NMUG010003504.1:0-14734 GCA_002855965.1 Monotropa hypopitys
AGAATACTTAAAATATTATTTTGAAATTTATTAATGTCTTAGATTATTCGTGCGAAACCTCGAGTAGAGGCCTCATACTATTCGGAATCTAAAAGTACAACTTTTCAATTAGCGTGTTAGACTTTATAACTGTAAATATTCACTTATTATGCAAAACACTGACGGGTGTGCTTAAATTCTTATGTTGTTAAATGCAACACACTGATATATATGCTAAGATTGGTTAAGACATTGATTATTATAATATTTTGTTATTCTTTTAATTGATAAATTATTAGGGAACAATAATAAAAGAGAAGAAAAATTCTTATTCAATGCTGCAATAGATTTTTAGTTGGTGGGATTGAATAATTGATTCAACCCAATAGATAGTAGAACTTGTTATTCTTACTTCGGCTTAAGAATGACTTTGAATTATTTGATATTTGATAAAATTTGTACTACGTACTGTTGATAAATTTTATTTTCATGATTTAACTAAACAAAAAATAGATCATCTAAGATTACAGTTAGAGCACTACAAGCTTGATTATAATTAGGATTATGACTAAAAGAACACAAAAAAATTGATGCCCAAAACAAACCTAAACATTCACATTGTTCCATCCTCATAGATCTTTCTTTAAAATTACTTTGTCATTGAAAATACTTCAATATTGATTTCAATCCAAGTAGCTACCGGAAAAAATGAATAACAATAAAGTCAACATATTCAATTAATGCAATCGGAGAGAAACATAAAGACACAAAAAATCATTCATGGAAAATCATTTTAGTTCACAAAATTGAATAGTGAACCAAAGATACAAAATTTCAATCTACGAATAGACGTGAATTTGAAAAGCAGTACAATAGCAATTCCTCCCTCACTTTCCAAAAAATAATCCATACATTTTTACCTGCTTATGGGAAAGCTTTGTAGTTTCTTCCAACTAATTGAATTCCTAACCTTTCATCGTCCATTTTACTTTCAAGGTCATTCAGTTACCGCACTAGGATGTGTGTTTGCTGGATGTGTTGGTGTATGTGTGTGCATGCGTGTGTTTGGAGTTGAGCACGTGTTGATTTGCAGGGTGTCGATGTGTCCTTATCGTATCAGGATGTATTCCCTTGTTTTTAATATTGATTTTTTGGTTGCGGTTGTGGAATTTGTTGGAAGAGGAAATGCCTCGTTTGTTGTGGCATGTGTGGCTTTGCGTTGTTGGTCCGGTAAAATTTGAGGACGAAATTTCCTTAGGAAAGAAAGAATGTAATTACTTGAAAATTCATGAAAATTTCAGAGGGATATTTTTGGTTAATTAAATGAAATTGTTTTTATTGATGTAGATGAAAAAGGAAATTTTAATTAAAATATATTAAATTTGAATCATAAGCAATAATGAAATTATGCTCGATAATGATTTGGTTGAAAGTAACAAGGTTTGAATTGATTCGGGGTCCAATCTTAGGCTCACTGTGTTAACAGGTCCTAAGTATATCGATATAGGGTTAACCTATATCGATATTTGGTAAGGGCATGCCTCCTTTTCATTCCTATATGTATACCAAAATGTTGGCTTAGAGGTGGTGCATACCGATATATGGATATGGGTATATCGATATGAGAAGACACTGCCATCTTGAGTTCTGGTCGAAGGCATTGGTGTGCTTATATGCCATTCTTGCATACCAAAATGCCTCCCATGTTCATTGCCTACCAAAATATGAGGGACACCTCTTTGGTTTCCTAAGGCCTTGTATACCTAAATGTTATTTTCCAGTCATTCCAAAATGTGCCTCAGTATATCGAAATTTCACACGTGTTCTCTTTCTATGGTTTTCTCAGGTGCCTGGACATATCGGTATCTAGGGTTGTCATATACCGACATGTGGTGCACCCGGATGCCTCATTAAGGGCATTATTGTAATATTTTTGTGTTTGTGGTATATAAGAGTTGTGTTAAATACACAAATCCTATATACATGATACTCCTCTATCTCTATAAAACCAGTCGTCTCTCTCCCCTTCTCTCTATATCTCCTTCCCCTTCTCTCTGCATTATCTTGAAATCCATAAAGTTTCAGGAAAAATGCTCTTCATCAACCTTCTAGATCACGACAAACTCTAAACATCCATCCTATTTTAAACAATAGGTATGAACAACCCTCATCTAGGGTTTCAAAGTTTTCTCCATTTGATGTAGGATTTTGTCTCCCTCTTGTATATATCCTAGTGTTAGACAACCTAAATCTTATTTTCTAGATTAAAATGTTTGACGATTTGTTTATTGAGGGTTTTCTTCAAAAATTGGAATGCGGGTTAATGAAAATTTGAAATTGGTAGGGGATACTTGATGTATGAGATAATATGAATGATGTATTAGAGGTCTTGTGCGTTTAATTTTATGATTTTATAGAAATTCTCAAATTTTTATGAAATTAGTGTTTGACCTAAAAATTGAATTGGGGGTTTTGACCCTAGGTATTTGGGATGGTAGAATTGATAGTGTGATAGGTCAATTGGATGGTTAACTAGTGTACTGGTGCATTTAGTTGTAGTGAGCATATACACTTTCAGACTTAGATCAATTTTCGAGAAATTGGGGCTTTTGGACCTTGTCTTTGACATGGTGGATGTGTATTGGGGCGACATATGTCATATTGCAGGTGTAGAAGTCCGGCTTTGAAAACATCTCATTGAAATTGGGATTTTTAATTTTACACTTGTCGTATTACGAAACGGATAATTTAATTAAGTGATTGAGATGTTTAAAAAGTGTGAGTGTGTGTATAGTCATAGTAGAAGATAAATTCCATTCTTAGATAATCGTAATAAATTGGGGGAAATGATTCCATGGATTCGAATTGTTGTGATTTGAGAAATTGATTCCATGATAATGAAATAAATATGGAATGAAAGAGAATTTAAATAGAATTCCCAATGTGGCTTGGAATTGTACTCTTGACCTATGTGAGCAAGTGTGTTTGAGTGGACTACAAATTTGAGACCGACACCTCTCAAATGATTACTTGGAATAAATAAACTCATGAACATGACATGACGTGGTGGATAGATTTTAGGGGTTGCCGGCGGGTATGTTGACCTGATATTTTTCATATGGACTCCACTTGGGGTTGGCTTTGTAACGGTCTGGATTTTCAAACTATTTTTAATGAGTATAAATCACAAAGGTGAAGGAATATAACTACCACTCATATTAAATTCCCAATAGATACATGATGAATGAGAAGAATACAAGGGGTACATCCACATCCAGTAATATGAATCAAGTTACAAGTCCTTTACAATGTACATCTGGGAATAGAGTAAGAGAATACAATAAATGATAGGAAATTAACCTATCAAACTACCATGATGCCATACTACAATACCAGGCAAGAAAATCTGAAATGTCCAGCTCCAATCCAAAGGTGGAATCTGATACCTAAAAATAGAGGGTTAGGAAAAAGTCTAATAGAGAAATCTATATCCAAATATCTATAAAATTGGGGTGAGTGAGTTCTAGTACAAGGAAAGTAAAGTATGCATGCATGAGGATCTCATTTCATTTCTAAAATCATTTGACTTAGAACCAATCTTTCCTTTCTCAAATCCAATTCATTTTATTTTTTCCAAAATGCCCAACTTTAACGAAATCAAAGGGGTTAGGTTATTAATTTTCAATCTTTTCCAAAATGCTCAACGTTGACGAAATCAAAGGAGTTAGGTTATAAATTTCCAATTACCCATACCTTGATGAAACAAGAGAGTCCAATGTCAACCTTGACGAAACAAAGGACCATCATAATCAACATCTCATACCATCAAGATTTATTAGGTTTTGGTAACTTCCGCGGTAGAAGCCCGTCGACTAGACTATCCGTAAAATTCCTAGCATTACTCGACCCATCGAGAGGGCCCAGTCAATTCTACATTGCGCAATGTCGTGGGTACAAATTACTCAGGGAATGAAATTCCCGAATAAATGTTGCCAACCCAATTCATCTATCATGTTTTAGCCAATTTAACTCATTCATTCAATCTATTTATCTAGGTTAGGGCAAAATCCTCCTAACTCCTACTTTGATAAAAAATATGAGTTACAACATTTGTTCCAAATTATTTTCCCAAGTATCAAACACTCGTTAGACCCCATTTCAACGACCTTACTCAATTTAAACAATAAATTTCCCTTCGTTTACAAAAGTTTCAAAATCTAGGGTTTGACCCAAATTTGGGGTTTTCCAAATAAATCAAGGGATCGAAAAATTTGGACTATGAGAAGTTCAACAATGCACAAATATACATTATTCCTCAAGAAATTTAAAGGTACAAAGGACCCACAAGATCACACACGAAAATATCCTTATATGTTTGAAACATTTAGAGGGAGGAGAGAGAAGACCAATGATAAAGATAAGAGGTACAGAGAACTCTACCTTTAGCGAGCATACATAAGCACACCCTAGATGAGGGTTCTTCACAATGGCATGAACTATGGATGTGGTTGCGAAGTTCTTGACGAGCTCTCCGACATTGGTGAAGGTCAAATCTTCAAACTCTCGGGGGTTCATGCTAGATCTAGGAGGGAAGGTGGGTTTTGAGAGAGAGATATAGAGATAGACAAATGAGAGAGAGAAAGACATAAGTAAGGGTTTTTTCCTCTCATATATGTGTATATATGATATATAAACAAGTCATGTAAAAAGGCACAATTGACCTTCAATACAACAGCCGAACAACCCAGAAACAATCACATATCGATATGTGTTCGAGGCACATATCGTGTCACGCCCCGGATTTTCAAACTATTTTTTTAAAACAATTTAAGTGAAAGCAGGGGGAAACATTACTTGTAGTATCTACACATTCCATTCTGTTCTCATTACATTCCCAGATACAAATGATACAATATAAATAGAAAAGCGGAAGCTAGAGCAAATGCCAAACGGCTACAACTGTACTGAACAGAAAGGAGAGTGAGGGTACATCCCACCCTCGAGAGTCAACAAAGTACCAAGTGAAACCTGCTGCAACGATCCCTGAAAACCCAGAAGCTGACGAGGCTCCAAGCTCAACAATCTCAACACGTCTCTGCAACAACCTGTGGGGGGGACCACAAAGGTCTGAGCATACCACGGCTCAGTAGATAAACTCCTGACCACTACCAAACATGCACGGGTGGTGCATGCCTAGGAGGGGTCAACACAAGTATAAACTGCAAAGAGCTAGAACAACAATAAAAGCAACAACAGTCGTAACGCTAGAGAGAGAAGTACAAGCGGTAAAGCAGTAAAGTGAGTGCGAACCGAACTATAAAGGTGACCAGTGTGAGCATACCTACTAATCTCCTCACGGTAAGGGAGGTAAAAGTGTCAAGCCCAAAGGCTAATCCAACTCAAACTCAAGTCATCACAACCAACTCTCTACTAAGGGAAGAAGGCCCACCGGCAAGGTACAAAAGAAAAGTAAAGGAACCAAGGGTGCACGTAGTGTAAGCCTAGCACAGCACAATAGGGACAAGGAATATCGTCGACAAGAGTATCAAACCCAAACCGTAACCTCAAAGAACACCAAAAGCACAACCTCTCAAGTCCGACTGAAGCAACTAAAGTCCAACCACTCTAAGGATCTACTAAGGATCCTAAACCGACACTGTGTCAAGATATCTAACCAAGGTGTGTAAACATAGTACAAAGGACAACAAAGAAGGGTGTCCACAAAATCTATCGAGAATGTTCTTTTATCATTCCAAGGATCACACACTATCAAGTGCCAAGGAGATTCCATTACAAGTCTATCCCAATATGACATAAATCATCATTCTCACCTTTATTCCACTTCCTTACCAAAGAATCATATGTTTGAGTTACCATTTGGTTTATTGATCGCATCATGACAAGTGCACGGGATTCCATTACAAGTATATCCCATAAGTGTTTTATTGTTAATTCCGATAAATCCCGGGATCCCTAAAAATCAAGTCTATCCCGTATTTATCTATAGCTCACAAATGGTATGAATCCCGGAATCCCTAAAAATCAAGTCCATTCCGTATTCATCCGAGTATCGTTATAACGTTGATAGGGCAAGGTTGATCTAGTAGCTCGTCAACACACTAGTCAAACCTAATCCGTGTTCCCCAAAGGCTGTTGGGAGGGCTCACGTAGCCCCCTTTGTGCACAAAGTCGTGGATGGAGCGACCATCCCGGGAATCCCTAGAAGTCAAGTCCATTCCCGCATAAGAACATATCAATCCCGTATCATTATTACAAATATTATCCTGGGAATACCTAAAAATCAAGTCCATTCCTGGATCGTCATCACAAGTTTACTATGCCGGGAATCCCTAAAGATCAAGTACATTCCCGCATAGAAACAATCCAATTATATTCGTGGTCTTCAATTTCATTCATGAGTCATCGTTCCCGTTTTTTATTTCATGTCTTGCAGGTGATGGATTCAAGATTATCCAAAGGTGGTCCTCGTAGGTTCCATCCCCGTATTAGTTGTACATTGCGTTCATTTCATTCATTTCATGTTTGGGTGAATCCAACGTCATCCCTACCATCCTGATAAAACAAGCCCAAGGCTAGACCAAGTTCCCGAAGGTTACTACGCCCTTACCAAGGAAAGTCACACGAACCATACAACCACCGCAAAGACAACCACGACCGCACCAAGGTAAGACATCACGTTTCAATTCACAAGACCCATATAATCTCACTAGTTTTCGTTCAACGTTTAATTTCATTCTCAACACCTCTCAACCAACCATATACCCAAATTTGCCTTACGGCTATCCCACGACCATTTTCTCTCACAAGGATTATTCAAGGGTCACTCGGGACTTTAATCGAACATGTGGCGTCTATGAATATATGGGTGACTAACTAATTGCATATCCACAAATCAACACTCGTGACATTAACCCAAGTTCATGTGCTTTTACCAAAGGAGTTCATCCTAACCCAAAATATTATACTATCACAATTCTATGGAAATCTTAGTACGAATATGGGAATCACACACACACACGCACACATTTGATAGAAATCAAGAATTTACCCACCGGAGCAATCGCCGGAGTAGTCACCGGAAAGTCACCGGAAAATGTCACCGCAAACCAAATCTGCCACCGCGTAGATCGTCTCATCCTCTCCAATGTTCCTCAAGACCGCATCTCCCTAGCTATTCGCCGGAAAGTCGCCGGAGTTCCAAATATCGTCGGGTGGAAAACCCAAGTGGGTTGTCGGAAATCCCTTGATGAGGAGAACAAGCTTTCTCTTTGGAGTTTCTTCCAAAAAAACCTTGGAAGACCCTTGATTTTTAGAGAGAAGGGAGAGGTTTTGAGTGAGAGAGAGTGTGGATGGAAGAGAGAAAAATATAGATTGCAAAACGCCCTAGAATGAACAAGGATGAGTATATATACTCAAGGGGTCAAAATACATCATTGCCCTTCACTTACAACTCGACAAGCCTTGAATTTCCGGTAGAAGAGTGCTGAATTTCCGGAAATTCGAAGTGCTGTTCCTTAACAAATTTCATAGGAACTGCTGTCCAATAGAATGGCCATAACTTTTTCGTGCGGACTCCGATTGAGATGATTCAAATTGCGTTGGATTCGTAATTGAATTATCTACGATATTGATGAAGAAAATATTCAAATTCAGAGAATATTTCGGGGACATAGTGAGCCTAGAAGGCTCTCGGCACATTGCCAAAATGACCCAAGGCAACGCCAATCCGCTACCGGGAACTCTAACCACTCCAAGGATACCTCCTGAATATTCTAGGCACCGAGAAGACGTTCCAAGGCTATCTATTTGCCTTCTTCGAGATCATGAACGCATTAAACGATCAACAAACGACGAACGAACAAAGGACGATCAAACTTCAATGATCCGAACAAGAATGAAATTTGTGTTGGGGAGGATCAACCTACAATGGACTCCTTCTCATGGTCCACCCAACCTCTCCAAGATCTCAAATATTCCAAAGTTCAACGAATTATATTTTATTTTCTCAAGAATCGAATTTTAAAAGGAAAGGAAATTCAGGTCGTGACATATCGATATGTGATCTCACTGATCAAATCGTGCAAGGAGCAGCACTATTCACATATCAAAATGTGAACATGTTTTATTTTGATATGTGACCTCACTAAATTAACAGAGAACACGATGATGCCACATTTCAATATGTGACATCCATGCGAATTTTCGGAAGAAAATGACCAAATTCCGGAAGACCAAGGTTAAACCACATTCCCATTCCCAGAACACATTTGGATATGTGTCCTATTGACACATATCGAAATGCAAAGCTTAAGATCTCCCCGACAACAAATGAATTTCCAGAAGAGCACTCTCCCATTTCTGGAAGACCAATACCAAGACTCAAACCCAAGTCTCCCCTTCTCCTTCTCCCGCAACACCCCATGCCCTCTTCTGAAAGATCAGACTCAGCCTCTCCCTTTCCTTCTTAAATTTTTGGAAGACTAGAGGGCTACCTTCCATATTTTTGGAAGACCAGAGACCAGTCTACACAACCAACTCATTTTCCGTAAAACCAGCTCAGACCCACTCTCCATTTTCCAAAAAAAACATAGCTAAGTCTGGTCTTCTTCCTTCAACCTCTTTTTCCCTTCCAACTTCCATAAATTTCAACCCCCGTTGCCTCAATCTCCACAAAATCGAAACCAAAATTCATAGCCAAAATCTCTTCCAACTTATTGCTAATAGGACCTAGATGAGATTTCAATCACCAAACAAACCCAAACACTACCAAGCCAACTCTAACCACTTTCATACTTCCAATGCACCAACACCTAGGCATAATCCACTCTTAAGAACTTCTTAAAACCTTTATTTTTACTTCTTTTTCATAAATATCCTAATTCTAATTTCCAAAGATCAGAAGATTTTCTTGGATAAATCTCCAAATTCTTTAATAAATCAACCTAAAATTCTAGGATGTTACAATCTACCACCCTTACAAAAATTTCTTCCTTGAAATTTACATGAACAAGGAGGGGCTACAGGAATAAAATTTATCCGACAAGTTCTCCAACATCCAATGATCCCAAAGATAAGAATCGCTCCTACTTCTTAATAGGCCATCAAACCAAGCAAGAGCCCAAGACATACATTTATACGAAGGAATCCAACTTTGAACATCCTTGGTAATCCTTTAAGATTAGAACATGTTCAAGCGACAATAACCAACTAGATCCCTAAGGAACACTGGGGAGAAGAAAATGACCAACTCAATCCAAAGTTGATCCAAGATTTACCATAAGAGATATTCATGATAGAGGATACGGTAAGATAACATGGAGTGTCATTTCAGATGCCCAACCATAGAACAAGAACTTGCAGAAATAAGGGGAACACCACTCTTCCGCTACCTTTCACAACACCCACTCACTTCCAATATAAGGGTTTTTCCTTCAAGCATGAGGAACAATGATCTTGCAACGAGACAAGTGCGAATAAGCCTTCCTAACTCAAACTCCACACCACAACTCTAGAATTTAAGACTTGAATACGAACGAATATATACCGATACAACATGGCTACTCTGATACGATATAGATATAGAAAAGGAACTTACGGCTCACGAATTTAGAATCAAGATAGAGCCTAAGACCAGCCTACGATCAGAAGCACTGGTCAACAACAGGCCAAGAGATCCACACCGAATGAACTCACCATCACATTAACTTCCCCAAATTTTCCACTATGACCATAAGAAGATCCATAAGCTCATAGATAGCTACGTAGATTTCTATATAAAGCCCAGACCACACACACACACCACAATCCTCACCTGACAAACTCAAGATGAACACCAATCCTTGCATACAACCACCTTGCAGACCCACCTAATGCGGTACCAGAATGACTCTTTCAAATTTGTCTTGAGATGCGCTGGCCAGTCGCCTTCTCAAATCATCCTTTCCCAGTCATTCCTACACCAATTGACATGGACTACACATACACGGTCATGTCAAGTATACATACATATATCTGTCGGTGCAGTCGACCAAAAGAGAAACATTTTCTACCCAACACTCTTAATGCATCTGTACAATATAGACACAATCTGTCACGACCCAACCCTAAATGGGCCATGACCGGCCAACGAGCAAGCTCGCACCTTCTGTGTGGAATCGACCATGTGCGTTTTTCTTTGATCATGTGATTAAAGATGACCCTGGGTAGTTGAGTAGAGCATCGTGTCCGGCCGGCACATCTCAAACTCAAATCCTAGTGTCACTTGATGTCACATCGGGTGTGTGTGGGTACTCGTGAGAAATGATGGCGTGAAAATCATGATAAACACTTGTATGAAAATTGTGAAACAATAATGATAATGAAGATCGCCGATCGTATCCCCGTTCTTATTTCATTGCTCATTATGCTTGTTGTTGTATTCGGCTAGCGGCGTCTTATCTTTTAAATTTTTGGAGCATCTATTGTTTGTTGTACCCTTTATATGTTTGATTGTTGTACCGACGTGCTCACACCATCTCGGGAGCTGTCCCTTTGCCCTTTTTGTGTGGCATCACAATAACAAAATAAATGCAGAAGCGTTGAACAAAACTCCAGTGTGCATATAAGGTTGATTACCATAATGTTCTTTCCCAATACAAAATACAAGAGGCTCATAATCTCCTTTACAAGGAAATGAGAGATACATCAGAAGTGAAAAAGGTCCAATCCTCAAAGCTAATCCTCTTCGATACCTGAAAAGAGTTTTAGAAAATGCATAAGCATAAAGCTAGAGTGAATCAATACATACCAAGGTTACTAGTTTCCATGTATAAACAATATAAGTTATCAAATCTCTTTTCTTCCTTTTTCAACATAGTAAGTGAATGGCTTATTCGCCAAATCCCTGTAATTGCCTGTGATTGTTAAGTAAAACCTATAGCCTTCACGAAACGTCCTTCAGCACATGCTTACTTTTGTTTGCATGTTTCCATTTTCATTTCGGATTTTCCGACATGATCTTATCATGTTCCTCTTCACGGTCCCAGCAGCTTAGGGAGCGACCCCAAATAGAGAGAGATTTTGTGATATCACTTTGATCACCTGGTCATGATCTCTTATTACCCTCACCTCGCCAGTTTCTGACCCCGCCCCCGACGGCGAGCTACCGTGTCACTGTTCATGCCGTTCAATCATAAAACATCCTTCCTGTTTTGCCAATCTATGGTAATAAAAGAGTGCATTCTAATTTTTTACTTTTAAAGAGATGAACATAATACAGTGAAGTGCTCAATAGCATAAATCATACATTTGTAAATGTTACCATGTTTTAAAACTGTACGAGTAACGAGGTCATATAGAGATTCACCTTTTCTTGATATAGTTTCCTTCCTGAATATTCTTCTAATCACCTCAAATATGCCAATATAATCCGAATAAATCATTTCTAAGCTTTTTGCCGAACTTTTAATGTACTGGCCGAGCTGAGCTGCCTGACCAAACTTGGTTAGATTGCCACTGGTCAGTTGGCCAAGCTCTTGACTGAAGGTATGTTGTCCGAAGGACAATGGCCGACTATTTCAGTTCGGGAATAGACTGGCCAATCTTATTAAACTAAGGGTCTTCTGGACCAGAGGGTCTTGTGTACCGAGATGCCGAAGCAGTAAAAGGTGTTACTGGGGATATTTCTCAAACCTTTGCCGAGCAACAAAGCAACCGAGCAAAGGCTATCGGTCTCATAGTGACCGAGATATCGAAGGAATAAAGGGCAACTCTGTCAGTGCGGGAACTAGTGGTTCGGGCTATTCCATTAGTCGAAATAGGCCAGAATGTTTGTTTAAGGGTTCCCGAGTATTTTCCTGTCCAGTCTGAAGCTCAGCCGAGCACAAAAATGACCGGAGCTCTAAAAGATGGATTGTTTTTCTACCGAGCAGCCAACAAGGGCTACTGCTGAACTTTGGCAGTGCGGGAAACATTGCTTCGGACATTTAGATTAGTCGAAATGATTAATAAGATGGTTATAAGGCTTTAGGACTAATTGTCCGAACAACTGAATATATGGCCGAGCTAAGAGAGCTGGCTTTCCAAGGAACAGACAGTCCCTTCTGTCGAGCACAAGTGCTCCGGCAAGTGGGAGGTCGACAATGTTTTAAAAAGGATCAATAATGTTTTGAGGTGGTCCGGGCATATACGCCGAGCTGAAATGAGTTCAGCTGGAGGGTCTAAAGGGTAGTCCGGACTGGTTTGGCTAAGTGTCAAACACTTGGCATTTCTGCCGAGTTGAGGTAATAACACTGGGGTTCTTCGGCAGAGCCAAGGGAGGGTTGCCGAGCTGATTTTAGTGCGTCCAAATTCTTTGATGGACTTGCCGAGCAGAAATATAACGACATTATATAACCGAAGATTTATAAGTTTCCTGAGTGAGCTCTTGGTCTTCAAAATAGGTTGCCGAGTTGCTGACTGTCTGGAGGATGCTGGTCCGGGTAGTGGAGATCTCCTAGACTGAAACAAAGTGGTCCAGAGATGTTAGAAGGTTGTTGAGGTGTTAGGCATTGATCGGACAAGTGTTCTAGGCTTGGGTAAGGGTTGGCCGAACAATAAGCTGTCCAGAGGGTGACTCTCTCTTTCTCTCTCTAGAGCTTGAATGCAAGGAAGGCGAGTTGGTGGGACTTGAATGCTGAGAAGTGATTGTTTATATAGGAGTCCGGAGGGTTAGGTGCATTAATAACTGGATTTAACCCCTTCTTAATCCCGTCGAACTGCTTAGTGACTTGTCCCATCCGGGTCAGGTCTACTAGTCAACTGTGCTCTGCCATGTCAGTCTGAACTTGCAACTGTATTGTCCCACCAATCAGATGGCTGGTAAGTCTGGATGTGACCTGACCCTGCAGCTCGGCAGAGCTGCTGCCGCGCAGCCAAAGGAATCCGGGTCTGGACTGGGCCGATCAGCTGGGTCCGAACCGAACTGGTCCGGTCCACTAATTTCTGGATGGGCCTCCGATTGGGTCCCTATACTTCTTTTCCTTTCGGTTTAGTCCCTAATTAATCATTCATTTCTAATTTAAACCTTGAATTTCACTTTGACGCTCATTTACCCTTAAGTAAATTTCCTAAAAATTCCTAAAATTCCATAAAATATGATAACAATAATTAAACTTATTTGAGGCCATATTTATTGGGTCGGGGCCTCACATCCTCTACACGTTTTAAAAAGTTTGGTCCCTCAAACTTAAATGAAATTGCATAAAAGATGTAGAAACACATAAAAGGGTAAAATTTATATCATAACCGAATAACTGAGGGTATTTTAGATGCATGTCGCTCTCCTTTTCCCAAATAGCTTCATTCCCTGATTGGTTCTCCCACCAAACCTTGACTAGTGGAATGACTTTGTTTCTGAGTTGCTTCTCTTGTCGGTCCATGATTTGAATAGGTCGCTCCTTATATGCTAAATTCTTCTCGATCTCGATGCTTGGTTGGACTAGAATATGCATTGGGTCTGATACGTACTTCCGAAGCATCGATATATGAAATTCATCGTGGATGTTGGCTAGTTCTGGGGTGAGTGCTAATCGGCATGCGACCGATCCAATCCTTTCGAGAATTTCAAAAGGTCCGATGTAACGTGGATTAAGCTTCCCTTTTTTCCCGAATCTGATGACGCCCTTCATAGGTGATACCTTCAAGAATACTTTGTCCCCTTCCTCAAATTCTAGTTCCCTTCGGTGCGTGTCAGCGTAGCTCTTTTGGCGATCCTGAGCTATCTTCAGCTTATTCTGAGTGAGCTTGATCTTCTCTGTGGTTTCCTACACAATTGCTGGCCCTATGGGTGCTATTTCTCCAACTTCGGTCCAACATGCTAGCGATCTACACTTCCTACCGTATAGTGCTTCAAATGGTGACATCCTGATGCTTGCTTGGTAGCTATTGTCTTAGGCAAACTCTGCTAGAGGTAGGTATTATTTCCAACTCCCTTGAAATTCCAAAGTGAATGCTCGTATGAGATCTTCTAATGTTTGGATCGTTCTCTATGATTGGCCGTCGATTTGGGGATGGAAGGTAATACTAAAGTTTAACGCCATTCCCATTTCTTTTTATAGCGACTTCCAAAATCTGGATATGAATCGGGGGTCTCTATTCGAGGTGATCAAAACTGGCATCCCGTGTAGTCGAATGATCTCTCGCAGATAAGTGGCTGCCATTTGGTCCATGGTGTATGTGTTCTTGATTGGAATGAAATGTGCTGACTTGGTCAAGCGATCGACTATAACCCATATTATGTTGTTGTCTTTGACGGTTCGAGGAAACCCTACGACGTAGTCCATCGTGATGTCTTCCCATTTCCATTTTGAAACTGGCATAGGTTGAAGTAGTCCTCCTGGCTTTTGCCATACTCTTTTGATTTGTTGACATTCGAGGCATCGGTCAATGTAGTCGGCTATGTCGCGCTTCATAATCGTCCACTCGTAGGATTTCTTGAGGTCTTGGTACATCTTTGATCTTCCGGGGTAGATTGCGAACTTTGACTTGTGCACTTCATCCATAATTCTTCGCTTGATTTCTTCTAGATTGGGTACGCATACTTGGTTTTGAAAATTAAGGAGGCCTTCTTGTATGGTGAACTCGCTTTCTGGTTGGTCTTTGGTGCTTTCTATGATTTTTTGAAATTTTGAATCGTTTGCTTGGAGGGTCTTGATTTCCTCTATGATGGAAGGTTCCACGATCATTGTTGTGAGGTGCGCTAGGTATGAGTGGTCTT
>NMUG010003505.1:0-14733 GCA_002855965.1 Monotropa hypopitys
AAAATAAAAAATAAAAACATAAACAAAAAAATAAAAAAATTTTTTGTGTTTGTATAATTTCTTGAAATTTTAAAATCATTTATAAAAAACAAAAACAAAAATAAATTATCAGACATGTTATTATTATTATTTAAAAAAAAATAAAAAAATAAACAAAAAACAATAAACATAAATATTAACAAACGTGACCTTAAGAAAAGAGGTCTAATTTCTTCAAAATTGCATCACTCTTGGTAAAAAGCAAAAATAATTTGAAAAAATTACTTTATTTTATTCAAACATGGAAGAAAATGCTCTCTTTTCTTTTCTCGTCAAACCCCTTCATCCAAACACTGGAATACCACACAACTTCTCACAATTTCGGCGTACTCCTGAGACTAGGTGGAAGGATCCGGCGTTGATCCTCCATCAATCCAGATGGCTTTTCTTACTTTGACACACGAGATCAAATGAACGCAGTTGAACCTTCGAGATCCATTCTCGACAATGAACCCACATCTTCTTTATAACCAAGCTTCCATTTCCAGCATCACCATCGGATCTGAATCGCCGACCCATTCTTTATGGCTTCCGCAAAGTCGCCCCTCCGGTACGACCATTTTAAGGTAACACTGGACTGCTCCTGTCTAACTCCACCATCTTTTGATTCTTTCTCCACTCTCACACCTCCGAACACGGTTTGGGTAAAACTCGGGTCCACTCCTCATTCCAATTATTTCCCCCATTTCAAAAACTAATAGAAATATATTAAAATTTCTATATTTTTGTATGTATAAGAGGTGGAGCTTACTCCCCTTCCAGCAATGTTATCCATTTTGCATATCCAAAATACCTAAATCTCAGGTTGTCTCCCAACAATTTTAAATTCAATTCCACCAACTTCTCTATCCATTTACTGTTCTATTTAGCTCCGAAAGACAGCAAGTTGTGGGACTCTTTGTATTAACCCTCGTATGAATATTTTGAACAGTTATAAATTTTAAAATGATATTTTAAGTAATTTTATAAAAAATCACCTGTAAGTTATTTATTAAGTAATGTATATTTCACTAGTACTTACCTGTGCCTCAAGGCACTTGATCCGTACTTACCCGTGTATTTTCTGAATATTTCCTAAATAGAAGCGAGATTTTTGAAATTTATGAATGTTTTAAATTTTGAATCTATATAAATCTTTGTTGCTGATTTTGTGCTTGACTTATCTGTATTTCTGATTGCCTTATCAAATATCTAATTTGGTACAGAAGAGTGTTTACCTTATCTGGATTTATTGAATAATTACCGTAGATTACTTAGAGTGTAATCTAAGGATATTGACACAAAACCGTCATATATTGTTATATAGATTCTTGAATAAAATATTAATAATTATTCGATTGCGTTTTTTTACCGCCTCGCTTATAACATTATTTTAAAATTTATCGAACAGTTAAAATTATTCATGTGAGGTCTCCATGCGAGTGAACAATGAACAGTGTCATTTGCCTAAGTGAACAGTGACTTGCCGAGTTACTATAGCGAAATGGAAAATTGCTATTGTCTTTTTGAGTCTGTTGGAGATTGTGTTTGAGGTTTTGGACACCTAAAATACTTAAACATGCATTATGGAGAGATTGATGGAGATGCTCTTAGAATTCATTTTGACATTTCACTCTCCAAGGAGGTCTGAGGGCTCTCCCTTGTCTTTGCATAAGAGTCTTTGGTATTCTTCATTTGAAGGTTCAAGTGAGTCATTCATCCTTGTTCTTTGCCTTTTCTGTTCTTCTGCTTGAATATGCTTGAAGTATGTGATAAACATCATGCCTTTTTGTTAAATTCCTTTGAATGCTCTGGAATTTACTGTTGAATGTTGTTGACTTTTTCAATTATTCCTTGAGTTTTCCAACCATTATCTTGAGTCGTTCGCCGATTCTCTTAAATTTTCTTGCGATTCTTTTGAATTTCCCGACCATCTAATTGGGTTTTCCGACCATATTCAAATCTCTTCACTTGACTTGACAATGGAAAAATATAAATGTTTGTCAGAATCTCTAGGCCACCACGAGACTTTTAGGGTAGCATACATCATCTCCAAAATAGTAGAATATCAATTCCTAGCTCCCCATGATAGTCTTCTAGGCTCCCCTTCATTTGCGATATTCCCCATAGTGGCCATTGTAGAAAATGGAGTTTGGTTTCTCCTTGATTCACTTTTGTTAGGCCTCCTTATGTTAGTTTTACTTTATTGTGGCCCATTATCCTACATATTTATTTAAGCATATTTATTACATAATGACTCTACATTATTTTTGGACAATTAAATGATAAAGTTCAATATTGAGTTTAAGCTTGGGAAGAAATCTAATAAGAAAAACCTTGATGGATTGGGATTCCTAAATAGATTAGGATCGACTCTTTTCTCTCCTCTATAAAAGAGAGCATACCCTCCCCTATTAATCATAAGATATATTCCATCACCAAGAGTTATTAGATGATACTGAAGAGTTAGGACAGAGAGGAGAAGGTGAGTCAATAATCAAAGTCTCAAAGGGTCCTGCTAGCAAGGCTTCGTACTCTGCTTCATTGTTGGAAGCACTGAAGTTGAGCCGGAGGGAATGCTCGTGAGTGACGCCCTCAGGAGAGATTAGGACGACTCCAGCCCCATTCCCTCGGCAATTCGAGGCGCCGTCGACGAACATCCTCCACGAGTCCTGATTTGGTAGTGACTGTGGCAGGACTTGGTCGACAACGATTTCTTTGTCCCGAAGATCCTATGACCGGGGAGAGAATTCGACAATGAAGTCCGCCAGGATCTGGCCTTTGATGGCTATCTTCGGCTGGAACTTGATGTCGAAGTTGGCTAACTCGACGGCCCATTTGGTGATTCGTCCAGATAAGTCAGCACGTTTAAGCAATGCCTGAAGAGGGAACTCGGTCAGGACCACAACAGTATGCGCCTGAAAGTATGGTGCCAATTTTCTAGAAGCAATAACTAGAGCCTATGCAAGTTTTTCAAGAGGAAGATACCTGGTCTCCGCGCTGATGAGTGATTTGCTTGAGAAGTAGACCGGTAGCTGCTCGAGCTCTTCTTGCCGAACCAAGGCTGAGCTGACGGCATGTGGAGTGACGGCTAGGTATAAGAATAACTCTTCCCCCTGTATTGGTTTGGAAAGAAGGGGTACCGAAGAGAGGTACTCTTTGAGGTGGCCGAGGGCTTCCCTACACTGCTCGGTCCAGAGAAAATGTCTCTGGCTATTCTTTTTTAGGACTTCGTAGAATGGTTGGCATTTGTTTGAGGACCTGCTGATGAACCGGTTGAGAGATGAAGTCATTCCCGCGAGCTTCTGCACTTCCTTGAGGGTTCTGGGATCCTATATCTTTTGAATGGATGAGATCTGAGAAGGATCGGCCTCTATACCTCGGCATGTGACCAGATAGCCCAGGAATTTCCCCGAGCTGACTCCGAAGGCATATTTAGAGGCGTTGAGCCGAAGCTTGTGTGTCTTCATAATGTTAAATACCTTCTGTAGATCTGCCAAGTGGTTTTTCTCGGCTTTGCTTTTGACCACCATGTCATCGATGTAGGCCTCCATAGTGTCGCTGAGATGAGAGTTGAACATTTTAGTGATCATCCTCTGATATGTCGCTCTAGCGTTCTTGAGGCCGAAGGGCATGAATCGGTAGCAGAACAGTCCCATGGGAGTGATAAATGCTGTCTTCTCCTGGTCTGGGCCAAACATTGCAATTTGGTGATACTCGCGGTAGGCATCCATGAAGCTCATTCTGGGATGTCTGGCCTTTGAATCGACTAGCTGATCTATTCTAGGCACTAGAAAGCTGTCTTTGGGGCAAGCTTCGTTGAGGTTAGTGTAATCCGCACAAACTCTCCACTTGCCGGTCTTATTTTTAACCACCACCGTGTTGGCCAACCAGGTGGGATAGTGAACCTCTCGGATCGCCTGCGCTTCGGTCAGACGATCAAACTCTTTTATGACGGCATCGACATGAGCAGCTGTCGATCGCCGGACCTTTTGGACAACTGGCCGACATTCAGGCCGGACATTGAGGTGATGGCTGATAAAATCTTGATCTACGCCCGGCATTTCGTAGGGCGTCCAGGCAAACACCTCCACATTATGCTTTAGGAAGCTGATCATGGCCTCCTTTTCTGCTTCGGCCAGCTGTGAGCCGATAAGAAAGAAGCGCTCCGGATCGTCGGTACTGAGGGGCACAGTGACAAGGTCCTCAATAGATTTTGCCGAGGCACTTGTACCGACGTCCTACATCACCGGTTGATCTGGAACCTCCACCCAGTGGACTTGCTCAAGGGTGACCTTCCTTTTGACAGCAGCGATGTAGCACTGCTTCACAAACGTTTGGTCCCCCCTAAGCTCCTCCACACCTCTGTTGCCGATGAATTTAATAACCTGATGGTATGTGGAGGCCACCCCTTTGATACTATGGACCCAGGTTCGGCCCATGATAGCGTTATAGGATGATGGGACGTCAACTACCACAAATTCCAACTCGGTGGTGACCGAACCGATGGTTACTGGGATGAGGATTTTATCGAGCGGCCACACAGAAGCCGCGTTGAATTCTACTAGTGGCACGTCGGTCGGTAGTAGGTCTTCTGCCTTGTACCCCATTTTCTTGAATAAGGAGTAGTACATGACATCTGCCGAGCTGCCGAGGTCAATGAGGACCCTCCGGACCTGGCAGTCGGCAACTTGTAGGGTGACGACTAGGGCGTCGTCGTGGGGGTGTTGAACCCTTTCGGAATCTCTATCTAAAAAAGTAATAGAGTACCTGGAATCCGGCTTCGGCTTCTTTGACATGGGTTGCACGACTAGGATTTCCTTTGCCTCTATCTGTTGGAGCTTTGACCGAAGCTGCTCCTCCCTTCGGTGATCCACCATCCCATGGATCACATTGATAATGCGCAGGGCCGGTTTGGGATACTCCTTCGGTACGACAGCGACCGTTTTTTCTGTATCGATATATTCTTGAAGGTGGCCGATGACCAACTCTTCAAGGAAATCCTTATAGGCTCGACAGTTGGTTGTCAGATGACCATTATTCCTATGATAGGAGCACCTGAATTTGTCATTGCCGCCTCTTTGAGCTCCCAACTGCTTCTCCGGCCATCTGAAGAACGACTCCTTTTCGATTTTGCAAAGGAGCATAAATGTTGGCGGCTTGAAGACGGTAGTATGGGCCACAAACTCGTACGGCTTGTACGTTCGGGGCTTGCCAGGTTGGACATTGTTGGTCTTCTTTCTTCTAACCACACTGTTGTTATTGGAACCGTGACCGGAGCGTTGGTCGGCTTTGCTCCTCTCCTCCTTGGCTTCCTCTAATTTTGCGTGGAGCTCAATCATGGCCATGAGTTCATTCATGGTGGCCGAAGGAAAGAGCATCAGATCTTTGAACTCTCATCTGGAATGGTCTAGGCCGAATTTGAATGACGTCATTACGATTTTTTGATCGCATTCTTCAATTTCATAGTAGAGGTCCCAATACCAGGCTGTGTATTGGCGCAGAGATTCTGACCTCGCTCGCCGAAGGCTGAGGAGGGAATCAACCTCTTTCTTTACCCTGGAACTGGTGATGAACCGAGCCAGGAAGGCCGTTGAGAGGTCCCTCCATGAAGAGATGGACCCTGCCGGCAGTCGGTCAAATCAGAGTAACCCAACCTTGCCTAGGTTGGATGGAAACAACTTGCACCTCAAGGCATCCTCCCCTGAGTAGAGGGACATCATCTGCCTAAAGTGCACGATGTGTGTGTATGAATCCATTTTGGGATCATACTTGTTGAATTTGGGACAGAAAAGCCTACCGGAGGCCTTGCAACTTCAATTTCCGGGGAGAATGGAGTGCAGGGGATTCTGTCCTCTGAGTAACTTCCTGCTCTAAGTAGGGCACCTGACTGTCTCCTTGGCTGCTGTGCCTCTAATGCCTGGGTGGTGACTGCTCCCGTGCTGGGCGAGGTCTCTGAGCTACTGGAACTGCGTTTGGACCGAGGCGGTCAAAGACAGGTGGCCGACGGCTCTTGGCCGAACGCTCGTCCCTGTGCCGGGGAGGCGAGACTCGGCCCCTAACGCGACAGTCCTCGTTAATCCTCCGCCGGGCAAGGACTTCTTTTTCCCTTCCCCTCAATCTGTTCAAAATAGAGGGCTTGTTTTGCTCAGATCTGTTTCTGCTCTAGGAAGGCTCTTGGTATTCTCAGTCATTTTTCTCGGCACGACTTGGTACGGGTGCCGCTCTCTTCTTCTGGGTGGCTTCCCGTAGGAGGGTCATTTCGCAGATAAGGGCATCAATCTGGTGATCCCTTCGGTCCAGATTGCCCTCCAGCTGATGGATGTGCTGCCTAGTGGTAAGCTTGATCGGAGGATTAAGGCATTCGCTGGTGTGGTAACTGACGTCACCGGCGCGGGTATGCTCGGGGGTTCAGAGAGCAGAGTCTTCTTCCCTCGCAACTTCATTTCCCTTGTTCCTTCGGTTATCAGATTGGTTTCCCTTGGAGTTTTGGTTTTTGGAAGTCATCTTCAAGCTAGAATAGAGATTTGAGAGTTTGAGAAAGACTCCCCAGCAGAATCGCCAATTGTTGGGGGGTAAGCCTTTCTTGCGGTGGTTCTCAGTTGCTAGCGGTGGAGATGAGGCTGAGCCTTGGCTGCAAAAGAAGGAAACATTAGGCTATCGGCGAATGTCATCGGTGGACCCTTTGATGGCTAAGTCAGCAAGGAATTCTAGAGAGAGAAAGCAAATGGACATAGCTTGGGCTAGTGAGAGAAAGTCTACCTTTGTATTGAATATCATCTCCCTTATATAGAGCCATCAGTGAGTGGAGTACACGCGCTTCGGCGCGAGTGAACTGCCAGTCTGCGTGATCGGACATTGTGCCTGTCCTCACTGTGCGTCTAAACATCTGGCCGACAGGTCGGCCCCGACAGTGTCAGGCGGTGCCGCCTGACAGCATTGGGCGGCAGAAAAGCTGAAAAGCATGTCTGACATGCTGCGGGAATCGCGAAAAAGATGATCTCTGTATCAGGCATGTGTCTGCCATGTGCACAAAACTCGGGATGCTATCTGTCGAGGGAATCTTCCCTGCAGTCGAGATATTTGTCGTGTTCGGCCGAAGGGGCACCCTTCGGTACGGTGAACCGTCGACAGGGAGCTATCCCCGAGCAATAAACCTTCCAGGCCGAAGTGAGCCCCGGGGGAGCCCCCTCCGTCGGTCCTGGCTTTTGCTCTGGAGACCTTCCCCGGACTGTGAGGCTCCAATGCCGGTGCAAGCCCTAGGGAGCTCCTGTCGTCGACTCTTAATTTCTCGCCCCCTGATAGTTGGCCTGTGTTGCGGTCCTCCCGGAGGAGGTCGTAGCTCCGGCCTCTCTTTGGTTCGCTCCCCAACAGATTCCATGCCATTAAGCGATTTCATTTCCGGTTGATTCCATCATGTTTGTGAGCCGTGGGTGAAGGATTCAAGATTTGGTGTGAGTAGCCCTCGTAGGGCACATCCTCCACAATCAACATTCATTAGATATATTGAATTACTTAGTTAACTTCTTCAAACAACAACTCTACCTTGGCTAAACCAAGGGAGACAATCGAATACGACAACCCATATCCAACTAAGTGTTCAAAACCGACCCTCCACCTTGATGAGACCAAGGGAGACAATCAACCGAATTCTCAACTAAGTCAATACACTAAGAATGCAAGAAGGAATTTCACAATCATCCCAACACTACGGTTCCTACACAAGGCACCTAGGCAAATCACATATGCACACGATTTGATTTAATAATCGCTATTGGAATTTCATCGAACACTTGGTGTCCAATGAGTTCCAAGGGTCCACCAATGCTGTCTAAGCCTTCTATCACCCAATTCATTCATGCATAAGTTCTAAGATGACCTATCATCACACCGCCCAAAAGCTAGACTCGATTACGACTCAAGGATCCCAAGGCCACTTCATAACACTACGGACTTCCCTAGGATTCCTATGATCACAATTTGACTTCGCGATCCAATCGAGCACTTTACCCAATACGTGACGCTCATATTGTTCTAGGAAGATACACAAACCCAATTGACGACAATTTAATACTTGACTTCCACTAATTTAATTTACAAGTCTCTTGGGCATTTCATCGAACACCTAGTGGGCACAAGTTCACCAATAATTTTCTTGAACACCCTAGACCCTTCCTATGCCACACAACCACCAACATTTCACCACAATACAACCCTAGGCATTCCATAGACCACTCAAGGAATCTAAACATATGAGCTGCCAAAAATGACGAAAATGAAAGCAATTGCATACACACACAAGGGAGTAGGAGAGACTTTTACCTACCGGAGCCATTGAATCTCGAAACTCCTAGATGAGGGATTCTTCATAGTACCACGAACCGAGACCATATGTGCGTAGCCCTTGACAAGCTCATCAACGTTAAAAAATGGAGTTTCACCAAAAACTTAAGGGAAGAACCTCAAAAATAAGAGAGAATGGAGAGGAATATATATATAGCTTACTTAAGGGAGGTAGAGAGAGAACCAATCTGCAGCAAAATAAGGGTTTTCGAGCTCTCAATGGTATATATACGGACTCCAAGTGAAAAGGCCAAAGTGCCCTTAATGAGCACAAAATTCTGCCAAAAAGCCTCTGTGCACCAGTGCAGCCGACCAGATTTTCCATTCAGAACCACTTTGCACCGGTGCATGCACCGATACAACTGGTTGGGGAAGAACAATGCCACTTTGCACCTGCGCATGCACCGATGCAACATGCACCAGATTTGGTTTTGAGGTCCAAATCCATCCCGGTCCATCCCGAAACACCCCGAACCCATCCAAGACCCTCGAGAATCAATTTAACTCACCACAACACATCATTGGACTCAATCGGAGATGGATATTTGAAACGTAGAGGCATATCATCAGTTCTAAACCTTAGAACGACAACCCGAAGAAATTTCAAACGTCAATTCAAGATGAACGGCTTCCCGAACTTTCAACCGAGGACCGGTGGATTTGATTTAAAGAATGGATTTATTTCTGGAAATTATTTATAAAATACGAGTCGTGACAAATAAGTTGTGCAAAGAAGAACTTTCGAAAAACCAATTGAAAACCAGAGATCCAGAAGCTATCACTTCTAGAAATAGAAGTCATTACTTTCGGTAATGACTAATGAAGTACATAACTTCCGAACATTCTAATGAAAATTAGGGATCTAGAACTTGTCGCGCTGAGAAAATCTTCCACCTCTCCCTTCTTCGCTTTCACCCGTGTTCGGGGGTCGTGTTTCGGATGGCGTACTTTGTTTTTTCGAGGTTTAATGCGATGTTTTAGAAAACAAAATTTCAATGATAGTTGGACTTATTAGATTTTTACAATGTTCAGACTTAATAACGGTTTTATAATTGCCAAGGCAATATATATCCTATTATTAATCTGTTTTTCAGAATCGCCACTCGGTATAGAGTTACGATGTGCCAAGTCACCAGTTTTATTTGGAAAAGATGGTCTGCGAAATAAAAAATTTGGTCCGGAGATTTGATTACGAATGTGGAAGGTGTTAGTCACCCCATTCGCCCTTTCGGTATGTCATGCCCTGGATTTTCAAACCATATATATTTTTTGAATGGAATAAAAGAAATAAGAGAATGGCTATGTGAGACCCGTATCGTAAAATAGGGTCATAAATAAAGTTTAGAATAATTATTGAGATTAAGAGTTATGATTAAGGATTTTTATAATTTTTTTAGAAATGTTGGGAAAACTTTGGGACATTTTATAACATTTTTGAGGAATATTTTTGATATTTAGTGAACTTATTAAGGGATTAAAGAATAAAATAAGCTAATTGAAAATATAATAAGTTTTGGGGGGTTTAAGTGAAAGAGTAGGAGTTTCTAGGTGGATTTGGTAATTTAAGAAGAGAAGTTAGACTTTGGTTTCTGATGTGTCGAAATGGGGGTTTCAGCATGGGTAAAGATGATACAAAATGTATCTAACAACATTACGTGTAAGAATAATTGAGATGTTAGTTTGCATGAAGGTTTGCTGTCAAACATTTGGAGTGAGGTGTCGAGAGTAAGGGCTAATTAGATATGTGCTGTCAAAAAGAAATTGTGAAGATGTAGAAATATAAATCATAAAGCTATGTATGAATTTGTTGGGTAATCGTAAGAGTAAGGGAGGAATATCCTGATTTGTAAGAGAGAAAGGTCTGATTGAGAGGGAGTCTGCAAGAAGTGTTGTTGCTGATTTTGAAGAGGGTTATGTTGCAGAGAACATAAAGAAGAAAGTGAACAGTGAATAGTGGAAGAGGAGATTGAAGCCGGCGACATAAGTTCTGATTTTTCTTTCATCCGATTGAGGTAAAATTTCTATAATCTAAAAACACAGTTTGTTGCAAATAAGTTGTAGAACACCTAGTTAAATTTTGGTAGAAATCCGTTAAAGATTAGTAGGGAAATCGAGGAAAATCAGATTGAGAAAAGAAACCCACTTTCTGTGAATTTTCGTAGACCGGCCCAAGGACCGGTTTAAGGACCGGTCGATACACCAGATCCACCGGTGTATCTGTCGGTGGGTGCAGAATTTTGACAGTAAGGTTTTGGGGCTGATTTTAAGACTCGGGGCTTGATTTGTAACCTTTGGGCAGTGTTCTGGGATGTAGGGCAGTACCTTAATCAATACTATTAAATCATATCATTCATTATTTAATTAAAAAAGTTGGTTAAATGCTTGTAGAGAATTGATTAAGAAAGAAAAAAGAGTTAGAAATTATATATAAAATCAATTCTTATAGTTCATTGGTTATATTATAGGTGTTGAGGAGCAGCCATCGGGTTCAGTTCATCGAGAAGGGAAGAGAATTCTTTAGTAATTTGTCATTTCAGGTGAATACTCTATAGACTTGTACAATTTAGATAAGCTAGTACTTTTCATAGTATAAATACTTGTTTTTTTAGTGCTTTGAAAGAGAGTTGAAATTCTATGGATCACATGATTTGGAAAGAAAAGGCTAAAAGGGGATGTTTTAATGACATAAAATGGTTTTGGGATAAAATGATTATTCTTGAGGAAATGTTTTGGAAAATGAAGTATTTTGAAAGAAGGAAGTAAAAGAAATGTTTTGGAATACAAAGATGATATTGATAAAAAGAAATGCACTATGAGATTTTTGGAAGATTGAAAAGAAGAAAAGAAAGATATAATGTTTTCTATTAAAGAAAAAGAAGAAATATTCTTAAGCAATAATTATGCTATCATAGCCTTGAAGCCCTGGCCTTGGGCTTATAATATAAGGTGATAGCCCTGGCTTTGGACTTATAATGTAAGGTGTATATGTTCCATACCACTGAGACGATATTATGAGTGGCCCTTGAATCATATTCCATGTACCTATCGGGAATGATATACGAGGTTACAGATCTGTCATAACGCTGGTCAGCGGATTTGAATGACCCTTGGCTATTATAGTTATTGAGATGGGTTGTGGATTGTGATGAGATAAATGGTTGATCGAGATGATCATTGGAAAGAAGTTTCTAAATAAACATGAAAGACAATAGGAATTGGAAATTCAATATGAAAAAAGGGATTTTGGTGTGCGTTAAAAGTAAAGATTTTGAGAAGGGGATATTGGGAAAGAAAATGTGAAATGCTTTTCAGTGTTGTAACTTATACAAGAAAAAAAGGTTTTCTTCACTTAAAGATGAGTTTTGAGAATATAAAGGCATATTTTGGAAATGACGATCCTTAGATATTTTTACTTATCTTTATTATGCATATCTATACGTATTCACCAGCCGTCGTCGCTGATGCACGCTCGTGCTCTTTCTTTAGGTATTAGAGGCTAGAGTCCAGTCCAGCTGCAGTCAAGTTTGTCAGAGTTGTATAGCAGTGTTGAGTCTTTTGTTTATTTCTTTATTTGAGAGGATGTCTAGCTCTCGCCTTGAGTCTGCTTTCAATTTTATCGAGTTGTAGTAGCTGTTCAGGGTTGGGTTGTGGAGTTTTATCGGACATGTTGTCCATGAGTTTCTTTTTATTTATTTTGAGTCTGTACCATCAGAGTTTATTGTATCATCTGAGATTTATTATCAGATCAGTGGAGTTTTATTTCAATTGTTGTGTAGTGGTTTGTGTTTAGTAGATGCTTTGCCACGTGTCATCTCTTAATAGCTGGCTTTACAGTTATCAGGGATAGGGCGTGACAGGATATTTATACAAACCGTACTAACCAAACCACATTACAAAGGGCCGTGAATAGTTAAAAACATCTCTTTACAATTTCTTTACATAAAACTTGCTTGAAATTGAACCCCATACAAAGTCTTTACATTTGAAATGAAACTCAACTACAAGTAAAGGGGAGAAGGGGATTTATTACAATGATGTAAAATAAAATACAATAAAATGCTTCTCACTGAAACGAAGGTAGAGCAAGCCAATGCCAACTCTCAGCTACAAGCTACCAACCATGCAAACTTATATAAAAACTGTAAAAAGAAGGTTGAGTCATAAAGACCCAGCAAATATGCGTCTATCAAGTGCAAATGCAATTATGGTGACATGTGCAAGTGATGTGAATCCCTATGATGCAATCCCAAGCATGCCATCACTCACACAATCCCAAACACCACTACCAAGTCACTATTCAACCAAGACTCACAAGTCTAACCAAGTCTCTCATCCACATAAGTACACTAAGAGATAACCCAATCATTCAATCTTGTCCATGACCAACAACAACACGAGTCAAAACCCTCTCTCTACCAAGTACCCCTCAACCACGCCACTAGGCAATGTATACTCAAGCAAAGGCCATAAGGGCCAAGGACTTCAACCTTGACCGTGCCATGCCGATATAGCACCACTACCACCACTCTATAGGGAAGACACACCCAAGAGTACAAATCATATCTAGTGATTACTGTTACCAACTATGGCACACCAAGCCAAACATCGCATCGAGTCCACTAGCTAATTCCACGACTTAGCTTATACCCATAATCCACCAAACCACGTCGCACATCAACTATCCTTCAATTTTTTTATATACATATCTATGTAGGTATACATTGGTGAATTGATTTATCTTGTTTGATTAGTTTGTTCGACTCCTGACTTAATACAACTTTGAAAATGAGTCACAAGAGTCTCGACCGCCTCACTAAATAAGGACCGACCTACCCCAAACGTGGACTATATTTGAAAGAGTCACATGAGTCTCGAACCGTCCTACAAACAAGGACCGGTCTACCCCAACATGGACTATGTTTCGAAAACCACTTTAAAACCATTAAGCCCGGGATCGATTTATAGTCGCCTCAACGAATTCAATGACCGACTAACTCACGAACGAATCACGAATTGATTCGGGTTGTCTCAACGAATTCAAGAACCAACCCCACACGCAAATGACCACGAATTGGTCCGAGGATCATGAATCGACCCAGAGATCACGAATTTATCTATCTTCCCACACATCCACAATCATATTATTTTGGTTGTTTAATAGGTAAATTTAGGAGATTGGCGAATTTAATCTAAGGGAACGAGTTTCCCAAAACTAGTGACGAATTCACTTCAAGGGGACGAGTTCCCATATAGGTGTGACGAATTCACATGTCAATATATAGATCACATCTCTAGTCATCCAACCAACCCAATCTAAGGATGCTACACTGTAGGGACGAATTCTTAATCCAAGTGTGACGAGTTCACACATCGCTACACAACTTCCTTTCACTACGACATTTCACCAAATGCCTAGAGTGCACAAATGCACACCAGGGTCCTAGTCACCAATGACACCTAATCAAACACCCAATTATCACCCATAAGCTCAAGGCCACATACAAGGGCCTAGGTAAGATCTAAAATCTTACGAACCCGTGAATTCTACTCGTAAGCCCCTTGGGCATTGTATCAAACACCTAGCGGGCACAAGATCACTGCTCAATTCCATCAATTAGACTCCTAGGACAAAACCCCCAATTTCCATCAAACTCCAACAATTTAAATACAAGTCCTAGACATCAAATTGACACTCATACATTCTCACATTCACCAAGAACTCCCAATTCCCATGCAATGGTGCTTCCAATTTCAATTTATCAAACGAGATTAAATTCATATTTCAAAAAACATGGGTTTTAGAGAAAGCCTTTGATTTTAATATTGTAAATCAATTTAGTGGCCTAACACAACTACACAAATACAAGATAAAAACATATTTACTTCAAGTCCAAAATATGGAGAAAACCCTAGGTGAGGGTGTCTTGACAACGGCACAAACTATGTACATCAACGGCAAGGTCTTGACGAGGGGAGCAACTTTTCTCAAAGGCTCAACTCTAATGGAGCTTGGGAAGGGAGAGATATTCTAGAGAGAAGGGAGAGAGAACTCCCATGGAGGTAGAGAGAGAGAGTGGTTAGGTCAAAATGGGGAAGAGATGACCCAAAATCGTGCACACCAACATATATATACCCCCTACGTGAAATGACACAATTGCCCTTAATGAGCCAATTCTGGGCTCTGTGCACCAGTGCAACCTTTCTATGCACCGGTGCAAACTTGCACAAATAACTAACAAAAGACTTTTGCACTGGTGCAAGCTTCCACTGCACTGATGCAAACTCCCCTACACCGGTGCAATCCTCCTCTGCACCGATGCAAACTTGGTCCAGACAGAACAGTAGGTTTGTGCACCGGTGCAAGCTTTCATC
>NMUG010003506.1:0-14732 GCA_002855965.1 Monotropa hypopitys
GGCGACACATGTTGGAGAAGACGGTAGATAATTGGCAATGGGCTTCTCAACATTGTGTTTGCCCACGGTGTGGGAATATCTTATTCCGGCTGCACTTATTGTGTTTGCCTACGGTGATGGAATAATGTAACTTGATTTACAAAAATATACAAGGTGTTTATATTCCGGCAACACATGTTTGGGAAAGACGGTAGATACTTGGCAACAGGCTTCTCAACATTGTGTTTGCCCACGGTGTGAGAATATTGTATTCCGGCTTCACTTTTTGTGTTTGCCTACGGTGTGGGAATACTTGGGCATGTTTATTTCGCCATGTGCTAGTGAATTTGTCACCCTAGCATTGATGATGATAATTAAAGAAGCTTCTAAAAGATTGAAAAGATGCATATTAACATGTTCATACACATTTGCATCTTTACTTTGTTGTTTGGACTACATGTGGGGAGAGATACAACCCCTTCGTTTACTTTTATTTGTTGGACTACATGAGGGGAGAAGCACAACCCCTACGTTACTTGTTTTATTGTTGTATCATGTTAATCTCTTTTTCTATAAGGATTGTAAATCTAACACTCCTGGATATTGTTGCCTATCTTGTGTTGTGATATTTTATCCAGGTAAGGAGGCTTAGCGGTTCATTGCCAGTGTTTTCAGACTCTCTTCAACAGGAGTCTTTTCCTCAGTTAGCAGCTCTTAGCACTTGTTTCCTCTACCGATTGTAGGGTAAGGATTGAGAGATGTTATATTCAGATTATTAGTTATTTTTGTAGTAGACTCTCAGTTGGGTTTGGGACCTTGTTCTGGGTCATTTTCTTTTGAGTTAGACTTGTCACACTTGGTACCAGTAGTTTTTGTGTTGGAGTTTTTATATTATTACTTTTATTCCGCTGCGTAGTTTTTATTAAAAAGAAAAAGAAAAAAATTATGGAGTTTTTAAATAACAAAGTCAATTAGCCCTTGTCAGTACTTTATATGTAGCGATTCGTAGCCGGATTAAATATTTTTCTATTAATCCGGGACAGGTCGTTATAGTAAAGGTCATATTCCTTTAGTTGACACCGCGCATAAGGTCATCTCAATGAGATTAGGACATCTGTGCGGGGTGTCTTTTAGGAATATTTACATTGCTGATTGGGTTATCTGTGATAAGCTGATAGCATGTCCAACAGGGTAAGAAGAACCTATTCAGGGATATTCTTATCAGATCATGGATAATTTAATTGGGACAGTTGTGAAAAGATTAAATGTTGGGGCCTTGACCGCAGTGATATAGCCAACTCGCATGCGACATTGTCTTCAGCACGGTCAGGATTAGGCCTAGAAAGGCATTCTGGCAGTGCGGCTGTGAGGGTGCACAGGGTGGATCACACAGATGAGGTAAGCCTTACATTGATCAGGGACGCCGGCTAAAGATAAGGCTTGTTAGTGCGGCAAGCATCTTCAGCACGGGGTATTGGTTGTGCGGCATTGTTATGTCTAGGCATTAATTGGTCAGTCAGTGACCATAAATGTACGTATTATGTTCATACTATTAGTAGAACCGTTTTGATCTAGTTAAGAGGAGAAGTTGTAAGGATGTAACGGGAAAGAAGACGAGGAGTCTTCTGTCCACATTCATTCCCCCTCTTTGATAAGAAATCAAGGAGTTGGAAGGTCACCATTAATGAAGAGAGCAGAGATACAAAAAGCAATTTTCTTCACCTGTAAAAGGTACGGTCTCAGATATTCTCTCAGTTTTCTTCTCTCTTTCGATAAGGATTTTGTTTCTCCATTTAGGACTAACTTAATCATCGGAGGGCCTTCCAAGCCACAGTGGCGGGGGATCTTCTAACGGTTTTCTTTGGTTGCATAGAGTTTTATATTAGGTTGAATACAAGCAAGGAATTTATCAAGGAAAGGATCCTAAGTTCAATTCAGCGGAAGCATTCAACGACAGTGAAAGTTTTCACCGTCGACAATTGGCGCCGTTTGTGGAAAATCCACACCAATTTTGAAGCAAAGTTGTTGTCTACAAGTTCGAAGCAGAAATGGCAATTATCAGAGAAAATGAAGCCAAACAGACACCGGAAGGAGGGAGAAATGCTGGGGATGGGCATGGAACCCAAGAGAATGACCACACTCCACCCCCAGCCCCCAGGAAGACGAAGGGACATCCACGGTTCCGTATTTATTTGAGAGGAGGTTCAAGCAGGCCATAGGAGGTAAGAACGACTGATGTTGTTCATGACGAGAATGAGGATCGCATAGACATCCAAGATGATTATGATATGGAGGATGAAAGTTCAAGTCGTTCCAGGTCCTTGGGTACCCAGTCTCAATCCAAATCCAAGTCTGCTAGGAATGAGGACCTAGCTGAATTGGTCAGGGCCCAAGGGAAAACAATACGACGATTGGAAGCCCAGGTACAGAAGATGGAACGAAAGAAAGACGGTGTGCCTCAGGAAAACCGACCTTTGGTTATCCCTGGAAGGCAGAACGTCCACAGACGTCCTAGAACACGTGGAGGCCAGAGAATGGCTCCTAATGTTCGAAGACAACGAGAGTGGGAAACGTTCGAAGGCTAGCCGATGGAGCAAACAGTGGAATGCAGGCTCCACCCCCTCCTTTGAGAAGGGTGGGGGAGGTTAGGGATCCTCCTCAACACAGTGAGCACCAGAGCAGGACACAAAGCAGAGGCTCACGTCGCATCAATCGGCCTCGGTCGGCTAGGTCAGCGAATTCAGTACCAGACTTGAGAGATCATCTATGCAACAGGGCCCAGGCCAAATCTGCTCAGAACATGGAGAATGTTAATCCTCAAGTGGAGGATTTGCGAAGGTGGATAGACGAAAAATTTAGAGGAAGGGCCACAGCCCAGGAGAGCGCCAGGAGGGCGATCCAGCAGATCACGTCAACTCCCCTGTCTCATGAAATTTTAGACTATAGAATTCCAAGGGGCTTCTCTCTGCCCAACTTTTCTAAGTATGATAGAAAGGTGGACCCAGTGGCCCATCTGAAGGATTTCCAGCAGGCTCTCATCCTTTATGAGGGTGATGAGTTTCTTTATTTCCAGATGTTTGCGTCCAGTCTGGAATGCATGGCCTTGAGTTGGTATCACAAACTGCCCGCACACTCCGTCACTAGTTGAGCTCAGTTAACAGAGCTATTTGTGGGACATTTCATGACCAGCCGCGCAGCTCTAAAGCACTTTGATTCCTTGACTTCGTTGAGAAAACGGTCAAATGAATCTCTTCGTGAGTATGCGAGCAGGTATGTGAAAGTCTATAATGATGTGGAGGACTGCACGGAGAAGTAGGCAGTGGCGATGTTCAGGCTAGGGCTTTCTTTTGGTGAGAAGCTAAGGGAATCCCTAATCTTGAACCCAGTGGAGTCCTTTCCCGAGCTCATGGAAAGGGTTGAACAACATGCTAAGTTGGAAGAGGAAGGCAACAGGGAGGCATGCCGCACTGCCAATAGAACTCACCGCACTCACGTTGTTGAGTCAGCCGAAAAAAAGAAGAAGCGAAAGAGGTCAGCGCGGCCTCAGTCTCCCGAGAAGGAAGTTAGTGCGGTACCAGCACCGGCCGCATAACAAGCCAATTTCAACGGGTTGCCCCCGCTGAGGATGGGAAGGCCAGGCCCAACCTCATACAAGGAAATTCGTACTGAATTTAACACCCCAATTTTTTGAATGATCTTCCCGTTGCAAGAAGAGCCATTTTGGAAATGGCCAGCCAGGTAGGGAGGAAATCAAGAGGAATTGGAAGCAACAGGTCTGAGGTACAGTTACCATAGAGAATATGGTCACAAGACCGAAGACTGTAGAATATTCAAACAGTTCCTTGAGGAACTTGTGGAGGCAGGTCATTTGAAGCAGTAACTAGCTCAACCCCCTGCGCAGGACAATAGACAGGTAAGGGTGGTGAGGGACGGTGATTGCTCAGATGGGGACCTACCTCCAGCCGGTGTAATTCCTGTGATTCGTGGAGGTGAAGAGCATGTTCCACTCCAAGAGTTCAGAGCTTTGCGAAGAAAACAGGCTTCAGAGCACCATGTGCTACAGCTTGGTCAGAAGAGGCAGAGGGAGAATGATGGATATATAGCATAGATAGCTTTTTTAGATGAAGATCTGGAGGGAGTCACTGTTCCGCATAACGATGCCTTGATCGTTACTTTGAACATCAACAGGTTTGACACCGAAAGAATATTGATAGACTAGGGCAGTTATACAGACATCTTGTATTTGCAGGCGTGTTTGAAGATGGGTCTTTCTCAAAAGGATCTAAGGGAAGTGCGGATCCCCTTGATTGGTTTCAACGCAGAACCTGGCTGGCCCCTCGGTTCCATGGTGCTGCCAGTCAGGGCGGGGCATGTTACCAAGGACGTAGAGTTCCTGGTCACTGATGTACCATCAGCTTATAATGCAATTATGGGAAGGACATGGATGCACAAGATGGGTGCTATCCCATCTACTTATCATCAGTTGATCAAGTTCCCAGGCCCTAAGGGGATAGAGAGCGTTCGAGAGAATCAGAAATTATCCCGAAATTATTTTCTAGCTTCTATCAAGATAGGCCCTAAATGCGAGCAGGTGAAGTCCATTGAAGTACCCGACCAACTCATTTTAAAAAATGTGGGCATGGATCCCAGTGCCCGTGTGGTCGAGAGCTTGAGAAAAGTTCATGCCCATGAATCGGATGCTGATAGGTATTTTCTCCTCGTGGATGAGCTTTCGGGGAGGGAGGCCCTTGAGTACGAAAGGGTGCTTAAAGAAAATATTGATGTATTCGCTTGGACTCTAGCCGAGATGCCTGGGGTTGAGCCAAGCATAATATGTCATCATCTCAACGTGGATCCGTGCCACAAACCGATAATGCAGAGGAGAAGGCATTCAGTCGCGCACCATGCCGAAGCTGTAATGGAGGAAGTTGGCCGTTTGTTGGAAGCCAAAGCTATCAGGGAAGTGTACTATCCCAAATGGTTGTATAACATCGTCGTAGTGAAGAAAAAGAATGGAGCATGGAGGGTTTGTGTAGATTTCACTAGCCTCAATAAGGCGTGTCCAAAAGACAATTTTCCCATGCCCAAGATTGACCATCTAGTAGACTCCACAGCAGGGTATGTGCGGATGAGTTTCTTGGACGCTTTCAGAGGTTATCACCAGATCTCCATGCATGAGCCACATCAGGAGAAAATTGTCTTCATCACTCTTATTGGTCTGTATTGCTATAGGGTGATGCCTTTTGGACTCAGGAACGCAGGTGCAACCTACCAGAGGTTGGCCACACTTATGTTCAGAGAACTGCTAGGAAAGATCATGGAGGTGTATATTGATGATATGGTGGTTAAGTCCAAGGAGGCGAGCTCCCACATATCTGATTTATGCCAGACCTTTCGTATTCTGTGGCAATACGGCTTGAAGCTCAACACCTCCAAGTGTGATTTTGGAGTCAGTTCGGGTACGTTCCTAGGACATCTGGTCACAAGAAGGGGAATTGAGGCAGATCCCAGTCAGATTGTCGCACTACAAAACCTCCAAAGTCCGAGAACGACTCAGAAGATGCAACGTCTGACCGGGATGGTTGCCGCGCTAAACAGATTCATCAGCTGCTCTTCCGATAGATGCAGACCTTTCTTTCAGTTGCTAAGGAAAAGTGCAACTTACTCATGAGGAGCAGATTTGTGAAGAGGCTTTCCAGGAATTGAAGAAGTATTTAGCAGAGCCTCCTTTGATCTCCACACCAGTCCCAGAGGAAAAGCTGACAGCATACTTAGCCGTTTCATACCATGCGATCAGTGCAGTCTTGATCAAGGAGGAAGAAGGAAAGCAAGTGCCAGTTTATTATGTAAGCAAAACCTTGCTTGATGCTGAAACCAGGTACTTACCACTCGAGAAATTGATCTTTGCCTTTGGTTATGGCTTTGTGCAAGCTACAACACTATTTCCTAGCCCACCCGATTGAAGTACCAACGGTCCATCCGATCGGGACTGCCTTGAGAAAGACAGACCTGTCCGGGAGGGTCGCAGCGTGGTCGGTGGAGCTTGGTGTGTATGATATCAGGTTTGTTCCCCACACTTCCATTAAGGGACAGATACTAGCTGATTTCATAGCGGAGTTTTCCGCAGTACCAGCCCACACGGAAGCGCGGCACAACCCAGCAGAGGAGAACCCCGTACACCCTGAGTTGCAAGTTGATGAACCACCCATCGGTGAGTTATGGAAGATCTATGTGGATGGATCAGCTTGCAACAAAGGATCAGGTATTGGAGTGGTGATGATATCACCAGAGTCTGTTGTTTTAGAACAGTCAGTCCAGTTGGCATTCAGGGCCTCAAATAATGAAGCAGAATATGAAGCCATGCTAGCAGGACTCACTGGCGTACATAAATGTGGAGCCCAACATGTTTTGGTCCATTGCGATAGCCAGTTGGTGGTGAACCAACTATCAGGAGAATACGCCACAAAAGATGACAGAATGGCTCTCTACGCTGCCGCAGTGAAGCAAAAAATACAGGATTTTAAAACAATACGAATTGTGCAGATCACTTTTAAGCAGAATAGCCACGCGGATGCTTTGGCATGTCTTGCCTCATCGGTCCCAGCAGAATTCCACCGTACTGTCAGTGTGGAATCTCTCGCCAGGCCAAGTATTCAGATTGAAGCTACAAAAGAGGTTCATGATATCGAATTGGGTTCCAGCTGGATGGACCCCATTTTTACCTACCTGAGAGAAGACAAGTTACCCGAAGACAAGAAGGAAGCTCATAGGATCAAAGTGAAGTCATCACGTTTCTGGATCTCCCCAGAGGGACACTTGTACAGGAAGTCTTTCACCGGACCCTATTTGCGCTGCGTGCACCCATCAATGATTCAACAATTTCTCTGTGAAATCCATGAGGGTGTGTGTGGTAGCCATGCTGGAGGACGGTCTTTAGCACACTTAGCCATTTCTCAAGGGTACTGGTGGCCCTACATGAAGGAAAATGCTAAAGCCTATGTTCAGCAGTGTGACAAGTACCAGAGGTTTTCATCTATCATTCACACACCTTCAGCAGATCTGGCGCCACTTACAAGTCCATGGCCATTCGCCCAGTGGGGTCTGGATATTGTGGATCCACTGATAGAAGTACTCTCCACATAATACTTAGAAACATAGATACATAATTGTGTTCGGTACACAACAAAAATACTCCGGATATAGCAACTAATAAAGCGTCACTCATCATTTGAGTCACTAGACCATTCATAGGGAGGGTAAATCCACTCTTGGTGAACTATATCTGGGTCATTAGGGAAAATAGGTATCTCAACTAGTTCATCTACCGCCGGTAGATCATCCTCGAGTTCTTCTTCTTCCATTATTATCACCTCGTCTTCTTCCTCCTCAGGAATATTCTCCTCTGGATCCGACTCTTCGTCTTCATCCTCATTCCCGTAAAGTTGGTGCAGAGCCACCATGTAGATATCATCAAGACTCCATTGGGGAATCCACTCTCTTGTCAAAGCACAAGCCCGTTCCCTGAGCCTAAGGCGATAATCGATTATAGCTCGGATTTGTGCCTGAGTAAGATGCATATTTGCATAAGCCACCTGCCCTGCAATGCCGCAAGCCATACGTGAAGCATCTTCAATAAGTCTTGCCTCCATTTCTTCTCCTTCCAAAGGAAATATTTCTGCCAAACCATCCTCCAGATGATCGAGAGAATCATCACTAGAATAGCCGTCATGATCGGAGTCGCTGCTAGACATACCTACAAAACTCATAATATAAGCATGCATACTTTAATACAGTTCTTATCTAAATGTCACTTTTGTTTTTTCTAAGTGAGTGTCTTGCTTCCTGGCTCTGGTTTGTTCAGGAATTCATCAACTCAAGCTCTGATACCACTTCTGTCACAACCCATCCCGATCTCGGAATGAGTCCATGACCGGCCAACGAGCAAGCTCGCTAAAGGCCTAATAAAAGAGTTGAAAAATTCCTTTACAACATTAATATGCGGAAGCGCGTGAACAAAAACCAGAGCAGTGAATATAGATGTTCTCATTCAGTTCCCATGATTACATCATAAGGCTTCAAAGATAGCCAATACAACAAAAGTACAACAAAAGCTCCAAAACATAGTTTAAACAAGAACTGCCACCTCATTCTTCAACCTGACCTGAAAATGTTTTTAGAAAAACGCATAAGCTAAAAGCTAGAGTGAATTTCTACATACTGCAGTACAAGTTTCATGGATTCACATTGTTCCCTTCAATATTAGTTCCACAGACAAAATATGGCTCAAAAGCTCAATAATAACATCATTGCTTTTAAAATAACAATTCTTCCTTTGCTTTGATTTCCATGTCAACCTGTAATTCACAGTATATCATAAATTCAACCTTTATTGAATAGGTTTAACTTTCTTTTTCTTATCAATATGCCCCTGTCGTATGAGCATTCATACTTGCACATTCGTGCTTCCGCTTGTGTCGTATAAGCGTATGCACAATATAATTATGCTTGTGTCGTATAAGCATATTCATTTCCAACACTTATGCTTCTGTCGTATAAGCATATTCATATCATTGTGCCTTATGCTTCTGTCGTATAAGCATATCAATAACAGGCTTGTATTTACACTTGTCATAATTCGTGTGCCTTATTTCCGTTTCATCTCCATTCCAAATTCTTTCTTCCTTTAATTTATTATAACTCCTTGTCGTATGGAATTTCATAAAACAGTTTCCAATTTGTTCATCCATGGCAAAAGAATTTGTGCATAATCCATCTTTCAAAATCTTCTTTTGGAAATATATCTTTTCGGATTCATAAATATAATTTCAAAGGAATTGTACTTGAAAAGTACGAGTAGAGCAGTATATAGAGATTCACCTAAATAGGTTCCTGATACTTCTAGATTTCCTTTTTCTTGATTAAAGCTATCCCAAATTTAGATAATAAGCCATAACTTAGCATTTAAACAAACAATTCAGTCTTAAATATACATTGCCGAGCAGAGCTGGCCGAAGCTCAAGTCTGCCGAAGACTTAAGTTGGCCGAAGGCTCACTGACCGAACACTACTGGTCATCAAAAAGGTTGACTGCCTAAGGTATTTTGCCGAAGGCTTACTGCCGAGCTCCCAAGGTCCATGTAGATTAAATAAAAACTAAGGATAACTCTTCCAAGGAGTTGCAAGCCTTTCTAAGGTGATCAATCTTCTAGGCCAGTTAGACAACTGCCGAACTGAAATTCAGCCGATCGGTCTCTTTATCGAACACTCTTACTACCGTCCGGATAACATTTTGAACAGAATAAAAAATAAATATTTCAATTTATGATTTCGGTCGGGTAACTGGTCGAAAATGACCGAATGATTATTCCAAGGATTTTGGTAATATTGCCCAAACAACTGATGTTGTTGCCGAGCTGGAATTTAACAAATAATGGTCCGTTCTGCCGAGCATAACTTGCTTCGGTCAGAATAATGGTCAATCAATCAACATGAGTAAAGTAGTGCGACCGGACTGATAAATGACTTGGCCGAACTAAATAATGACCTGGTCATAAGCTTAGCCGAACGCTAGCTTCGCCGAGCAGAACCAAACATTCTAATAGCTTGGCCAAGCACAGCTCTGCCGAGCTGAATAGCTACGGATGTTAGGGACAACAATAGTGTGCAGGAGGACTCCGAGTGAGTCTGCCGAACTGATTTTACTAAGGCTAGACTTGAATTTAAGTCTGCCGAATAATAATTATGTTCTTAGGGCCTTTGCCGAACTGGGTAACACATTTATACCTTTGGCTGAAGCTTGATTTGCCGAAGGAAAACTGATCAAAGCTGGAAAGGTATTTGCCGAACAGGTACTGACACGAACAAGATCTTTGCCGAACTGGTATAATCCTTGACGAAGCAAAACTGATTGTCTGAATGATTTGTCGAAGTGAGTCTAGTCTGACCGGAGTTTGAACAATGGTTCTGAAGAGATTTGTTATACGGCCAAGGTTTACCGAACAACAATTCGAGGTGGAGATGTACGGCTGAAGGTTTGCCGAACACTTCGAGTATAAAGTCTGAGCTGCCGAGCTTCTGGAATAAAGTCCAGAGCTTTTGCCGAACAATAATGCTTCGGTCAGTTTCTAGAGAGAGAAGGTCTGGTTTCTCTCACGTTGAAGTTGTAACCAGAATGATTGAAATGGCTTGGTATTTATAGAGTTTGAGATGAATAAAATATCCGAACGTTGGCAGACCATCAAACGACGCCACTTACCAAGAGTGGACCCCGTCGGCCGCCCAGCCTAGGCTTCTAGCCTGATGGCCTACGCCCACCAGCCGCACAATTTGGCTTCTTCCGCCAGGAAATGGAAAGTGACGTCAGTCCACTCAGGAACTTTGTCTTTGTCTGACAGATGGATGTCTCGATGGACTTACCCACATGGCCGCACAGCCACGTCCGAGCTAACCTGGCCGGACTACCAAGTAGGCATCTGTACTGGCCGAACCTCTACTCGGCCGGACTCTCTAAACCGGATCCCTTCTGCTCGGTACAAGCTCGGCCAGACCCTAATCTGTTCGGCAGTTAACAATTTGTGCTCCTAACTTATTTTCTTTCACTTAGGTCCCTGATCAAATCCTTTTCTCTTCATATTATAACTTCAAGGCTTAAATGAATATTAGAAATTCTTAAATTTATATAAAATACTTTTGTTAAATATTTTCTAGGACCGGAGTCTCACATATACACACAGATCCACACGCATACACAGATTACACACACACAAATCTACACACACATATAGATCCACATGCACACACAGATTGCACCCACACACAAATCCGTACACACATATACACAGATCACATACGTACATTCACAGATTGCGTACACATGCATAGACATACACACACAGATCGCACACACAGAGAGACTGCACACACATACATGCATCCATACATATACACACAAATCGCACGCACATATATAGACCATGCACACACGCACAGACGCACGCACACACATACATATGTATAGATAGATAGATATAAAACTTTCTATAATGGATCCCCATTTCCTACGGTAAGGACTTTTTTTTATTCTGAGTATTTTTTATGATCCAAATCGTCCAATGTGTTTAAAACATGTTTTAAGGGTCCATGCGAGAAATCAACAAAAAATATAACCGGGAAGGGGTTGATCCGATCTATTTTTCATAAAATGGTATATATGTATTTTTATGAAAAAACTGCTGGGATCAATCCCTTCCTGATTATATTTTTTGCCTATTTCTCGCGTGGACCCTTAATAACATGTTTTAAATACATTAAACGGTTCGGATAAAAAAAAATGCCTGGAACAAAAAAAGTCATTACCGTAGAAAAATGAAGATCCCTTATAGAAAGTGGACTCTCTCTCTCTATATATATATATCACACACATGCGCACGTAAATTACACATATACATATATTCGCACACTCACACATATCCACACACCCATATACATAGATCGCACACACATGCACAGATCCACACACACACAAAATACAGCAAAAACGACACACATACAATGTGTGTGTGTGTGAGAGAGAACACACGCATATCGCACACACACATACATACATATCACACACACAAGGATCAGAAAACCAAAACACAAACATAGAGAGTGAGAGAGAGAGAGAGAGAGACACATGCACAAGTAGTGAAATCCACAAAATGAACGAAACACACACTCACACACAGCCAAGACTTAGAGAGAGAGAGAATGAACACACGAACACACATAGAAAGGTGGTGGTTGCGACGGTGACTGTGATTGTGGATGCGATGGTGGCTGTGATGGTGGCTGTGATTGGGAGAGAGAGAGAGATATGTAGCGGTGGCTATAGGGTTTGCGGAATGTATGTTTTGAGAGAGAGCTATAGGATTTGTTCCCAACCCTTGCATCCAAATCCAAATGCAATCTCTCCCCTTGAATGTTAGTAAACTTAATACGTGAGAGCACAAATCTCGAGGGGTCATAATTTGTAATATAGATACCTTCAAAGATGTGTATTGTAAAATTTTATTGTGTATGTTTCACTTTTTACACACCTTCGTGTACACCGTGCACGAGAGGCCCCACACGTACATTAAATAAAAAATGTAAGCCAATAATTAAATTTAAAATATTATTTTAAGTAACCTCGTAAAAAATTAACTCAATCAAATAAAAAAATATATTTTTTGTATTTTTTGAAGTTTAATTCGCAGTTTAGACCTAAAATTGCAAATTAAACTTCAATAAAATACAAAATTATATTTATATCCAATTTAATTTTTTACAAGATATCTAAAAATAATATTTTAAATTTAATTATAAAAAAAATTCTGTGGGAGCCAACTGAGTGAATGTGTAAATCGAGTCGTCCCGTATTATACTACAGACTAGATGTCGGGGCACACAGAATACGTGCAAGTTGGATGGAGAAATTGAAGCCTAAGAAATTTGAGTCATTTATTGAGTAATGGAGAAAAATAGACTATTGTATTAGATAATGGATGAATAATAGGTTTGTTGTATTTTACTTTATAGTTTTTACCGTTATTGATGCAAGTCTTTTTTTGTAAGATTATTTTTGGAAACAAAAAAATGTACACTCTTATTTAGACCCTCACTTCCTTTTATATATTAGTACTAGCCATAGCCTGCGCCGATGACACGAGACGATAAAATTGACAAATATTTAACTTTGTATAAAAGTATCTCAATCAAATGAAAATATAATTTTTATGATTTTGTGAAGTTTAATTGACATAAATTGTCAGCTATACTGCAGGAAACGTCAGAAAATCACAGAAATTATATTTTTTATTGAAATGAGATGATTTTTTACAGGATAGCTTAAAATAATATTTTAAATAAAACCCCTTAATAAATTATTAATTTTGAGACCCATGTGGGCCCCCACATATGGGTATATAGTCCCATGTATGACTTGCTTTAAAAGAGTGGTTTGCACCGTGGGCGTGTGACTGTGCATTTGAATGTGTAACTGTGCATTTGAAATATTATTGAGACATTTTGAATATGACTGAGGTATTTTGAAAAAAGATGATATGTACAATTGTGTTTTGTATAATAAATAGATAGATGTCTACGTCATATTTGGAACTCATTCAATTTTTTGTTTTATATTTTTACTTTCAATTTTTTTAAAATTAGAAAATAAAAGTTTGTTTAGTTATTTACTTTTTACTTTTAAATTATTACACACCAACCTCCAAATTCATTTTTTGTAAGTGTTACATACATTATATTTCAAAGTTGACGTGCTATGTTTTTTGTTTCTAAAAAAATGAAAGTAGTAAAAGTTTATTTTATGTTTTCTATTTTATATTTTTTAAAAAAAAAGAGAAAACGGAAAACATATAATGAGTTCTCTATCATTTCCCTTTTTTTTAATATGCTCTTCGTAGAATGCTCAATCCAACAGGATTATTCCCAACTACCAGTTTTGATTACGCACCCCACTACACCCAATGATTCTCTCCCTCGTTATTTTGTCCCCGTCTTCTCTTCTCAACAACACACGCAGCATAAGCATATATTGGGACCTTCATATATACACCCCCGCTGATGTGTGTATATGTATAGCCTCTGACTGACGCCTCGATCTCTCTGTTTAACTCTACGGTTCTCTCTCCCCTCACCTCTCGTCTCAGCCCCTTTGACCGAACATGAGCCTCTCCGTTACGCAAGTGATTAGCTCAAACTCTGTTTCTCTAGTCTCTTCTTGTCTGCGTTTTTTTTTGTATTTGGGTTTGAATTGATTAATGTTGAAAGCTTTGTGCTTTATTAGGGTTTCACAAAGTCGCTTGCCATGACAGTGCTTTCCGAGATCGGTGACAAGACCTTTTTCGCTGCCGCTGTTAGTCGCAGATGCTTGTTTTGATCTCGATTTATGCCGCTCCAGTTTACTTTGATATGTTTTTGTAGTTCTTTTCTTATATGTTGAAATTGGTATCGTATTCTTTAGGCAATCCATCGCTTGATATGTGTCAATGGGATTACTGTTGTAGAAAATCGCCAAATCAAATAAAATAAAAGAGAAGAAAAGAATGCGAAGGGACAAATATAGCCAATCACACAAGAACACAACGATTATACGTGATTCCCCAAAGCACAAAACAATTAGTACGTCCACGAGCGAAGAGACAAAGAGTATTCACTATAATAAGGAAGCAAAATTACAACAGAACCAACTATACCCGTAACTTCACAAATTTAACTATACCCGTAACTTCACAAATTGAAGTACTCTGAATTACAAATAAAGACCCAATGAATGAATATCAATAGAAATTGAGCACCTAACACTCTACAGGAACCATAGTTATAAAAGGCGCGCCTAGGCGCGCGCCTAGGCGCGAGGCGCAGCGAGGCACGGTGTTGGGGCCTCGTCCGGGTTGGGGCGAGGCGAGGTGGCTGAGGCGAGGTGGCTGAGGCGAGCCGAAGGTGCCAAGGAGCGCGGAGGCGCGAGGCGCAGCAGCGCGTGCGCCTATTGCATTTTTAAAAAACCCTAAAAACTACCGAGCGTCTCTCACTCTCACGCTGCATCTCTCTCGCTCTCGCTCACGGTTCTCTCAGGGTTCTCGCTGCTCCTCGCTGCTCCCTCCCTCACGGTACTCTCTCTCTCTCTCACGATCTATGTCGCTCCCTCTACTGTTCTCTCTCTGTCTCTCGTCTCTCACTCTCACGCTGCATCTCTCTCTCACAGAGGCTGATTTT
>NMUG010003507.1:0-14731 GCA_002855965.1 Monotropa hypopitys
GTAAAACTAAAGAAAAGTTTTAAAAGAAAATACTGTTTTATATAGTTACTATATTTACAAGAAAAGTTTAGATACAGTCACAGTCGCAGATTAAGTCACTGAAAAGATTAATTACAGTTACCAGTCAAGTATACTCTAAGAAAGATTACAGTTTTCGATACATTCATACATAAGCCTGATCTTACAGTTTTTGTAACTGTCATTCATCAAGAAAATAGTATAATTTATATCTAACATTTTATGTTAAGCAAGACAAGATAAGACAGAAAGTTTTTAGAAAGTTAAATAGTTTTTAATGACAGCCCGATATTTTGGCTGTAAAACAAACTGGGAAACAAAATTATATTTTGGGTCACTGGTTGTTCAATAGCTTTATGCTAATAGTTCCCTTTTTGTTTTATAGGTGCACGTTTGAGATATTCTTCTTGGCTATCTGATGTTTGCCATTTCTAGCACATATTGTATTTGAGCCGGTTTGTCCCGGTATTATCATTGGTATGTAATAGTTAGTTAGTTAACTCTGGGGAATATTTTCAAAGTTAATGTAAAGATTTGTTAATCAAAGACTTTTTAATTCCGCTTCAATTATTTAAAAGTTAATTCTTTTATATTTTGAGAACTTTGAAGATAACAAGTTAAGAATTAGTAAGAGGCCGTAGGTGGCAAGCCACCGGCCGTGTCATGGCTAGGGTCTGCGGATGTACCCTTTCGGGTTGCTGAACTGGGTTCGGGCTGTGACAGGTTGTGTCCTTTTATAACTGTTTATGTCTATGTTTGGAGCCATTGCTAGTGGTACATATAGATGTAAATGGTTTTATTGAGAAAATGAAAAGAAAAAAAATTTATTCCATAGTATTTTTGAGTTATTTGGTTTGGGATGTTACAGGGAGAGGTAGACCTAAATTGACTTTAGAAACGGTAGTTCATGAGAATTTAAGTTTATTAAATATAACGAAACACGATGTACTCAACAGAGCACATTGGAAAAAAAGATTCATGTAGCCTACTCCATTTGATTGAAACTCAAAGCTCACTTTGGTTTGGTTAGGTTATAAACGTAAGAATTAGTTAAAGATCAGTTAAATTTTACCTTTCACTAGGACAGAACTCAAGCGAAGCAATGCATGAACCCAAATGAAGTCGCTTGCTCCAGTGGCAGATCTCCATTTTTTTTACTTCAACTACACATACGTCCCCATCTTTGCTTCCTCTGAAAAGAAAAAAAAGTGGAACACCATCCAAACCATAATCACAAAACCAAGGAGCAAAGTAGCACACTTTTGTTATGAGTTAGAAAAATATCATAAAAAGTGAAAACCAATGTCATCAAATAATCCCTAGTTGCTAAGCATTGCGCATCAAACCATGAATTGTGTACCTTTCCAGCAGGTCAAGTACTGCAAAATGGAACAACTCTACCTTGAGAAGTTCTAAAGGCCATTTGCAAACAGGAAAAACTTGACCTGCGAAAAAGCTTTGGGTACTACTTTTCTGCAAGTGAAGGATCATACTGACCTTTAGGCTTTGTACAAAGCAAGCAGAATGTGAGGGTCTGTAAAGCAAACTGTTGCGATTTTGATCCTCGATAAACTCACCCGCCAGATTAAAAAATACAAGAAATAAGGATAAATAATACCAAGAGATACATGGTTCGGCCCCTCCGCCTACGTCCACGGACAATAACACATCTACTATATTATTGAGTACAATGAGAAAAAAAATATTCCAAACTCTCTCACCAATATTTTTCTCTCACAATATATTCTTCTTCTTGTTCTCTCTTCTCTCACCAACACTTACTGATTATAACTCTGAGTTACAATAATGACTCTCACTACCTAACTAAATAATCACACAAAATGTTGTGTTCTCTGATTATGAACCTCTCACTCACCATGATACATTAGCCTCATGCAAGAGTCATATATGTATATATAATATATAACTCAAAACCCTAAACATAAAGGAAACCTGATAAAAAAAGGAGATCAGCGCGTTCAACGCTCTCCATGCGCTCTTGCGCGGCTCAGTGCTTGCGGGGCGGAGTCATCTATCCGAATTTTTCCTTGCGCAGAATTCTTCCCCTGGACCAGTCTTGAACATCCACTGCGTTGCTAGCTGGTCCATGAAGAACCCCTTCCCTTATTGAAATTGTTCCAAATAGAAAATACACCGAGACAGAAACTCTTTCAAATCTCAAACACCATAAATAACATACGGATAATTACAAAACAACCCTTGGATAAATTATCACACGTAGGTGAAGCCTAAAACTCACCCTCTCGCCCGTGTGAGATGATTTTGCACCCTCTCACCTACTTGCGTCGCAGCCCCTTCATCGGAGTGCACCCGCGAACTGCGCTTTGCAAATTAACATGGACACACCTCCCTTCTCCTTTGTGCACACTCATAGAGAGATTGTCATCCCTAACTAGATTCAAAGAAAAAAAATCTCTTTTCCCATGTGCATGATTGACCTCGTCAAACAAGATTGTCACTTTTCTTGGAGCACCCTTCTGAACATCAACTTGTTACATCGCTGCCTGGCCAAACCTTTGCACACTTTTTACCATGCTCACATAATCGCCCACAAGCCCATTGTGTGTCCCGTTGCAACTTGTCACCTCGTCCAGTCACGCATCACATGCATATGCATCACATGCATATGCATCACATGCACACCTGAACCTGCTATATTGCTCACTCGTTTGAATTGTGGTCCCCAAGTCAAAACATCCCTTTCAAGGCTCTATAGGGTACTCCTCAGCTTCCCAGTCATAACCACATTGTCTCCCTTGATAACCTTCAAGACTCTTACCACTCGACTGTAACTTGCAACCTCTTGAAACAAGTGTTTCCAATGAAATCAGATTTGTTTTGAGACCCGGCACGTGCCTCACCCCAGTCAATGTCACCACGTGGCCATCAACCATGTGAAACCTCACTGTCCCAACACCTACAACTTTATTGGTTGTGTTGTTAGCCATCCTTACAGTGCTTCTGCCACAACCATCATATGTTTCAAAAAAAAATCTTCTTCGAACACATGAAAAAAGCACCCAGAATCCATAACTCAATCTAAGTTTCCAATATCTGAAGAAACTGTGAGCGCACAATATTCATCGCTAGAATCCTCTTTGCTTGGTCCATTCACTGAGTTTTCCTTCTCTTTGTCCTCCTTGAGCTTTCGAAAACTTTTTTTGTATATGCCACTCTGTCTCGCAATAGTAGCTCTTCCTCTTGTCACCCCTTGAAACTGTGAACGTCCCCTTGACATGGCACCATTCCCCCGCTCAGTCTCCCTACTTCTAAAATGGCCATCATCTGATGCAACCAAAGCCCCGATGTTGAAGACTTTTCCGCTATCCTGGTTCCACATCTACTTATGTGAAATAAGGGTAGCTATAACTGCATCAAACTCAATGGTGATCTTCCCATATATCATAGTAGTTCTGAGATGCTAGTACAAAGAGAGCAAGAAGACCAATAAAATAATAGCCTTATCCTCCTCGATCTTCGCACCAATAGCCTCCAAATCTGTCAATAACCGATTGAACCCATCAAGATTGTTCATGAAGTTTGAGGCCTCTGACATTTGGAGTTCTTACAACTGTTTCTTCAAAGACAACCGATTTGTCAATGATTTAGACTTAAACTTGCTCTCCAACTTGTCCCATAGCTCTGTCAGATCTGTCTCATTAATAACCTCACACAGTAAAGTATTCCCCCGATATAACTGAATCGTGATGTTTGTTAGATCTCTCATATCACTCCACTTGGCATCGGACAACCCCTCCAGTTTTTTAGACATCCTCTTGAGATTTTTCGCCAAACCCTCTCGTGTCAGAATATTTTTCTATGTTGCCAAAGAGTGAAATCATTGTGTCCGTTGAAAAGCTCGATAGCAAACCCTGAATTTTTTTCGGCTATCCAGTATCTCCCTCGTATGTGTTAATCTGTAAAAAAAGGATGACCCAGTACACGAAGATCCCGCATATGTTGGGTCTGGGAAAGAATTAATGTATGCATCCATACCCCTGCAAGTAGAGAGGTTGTTTTTTGTGGATCGAACCCGTAACCTATAGGCTACAATGGGGTAGCTTTATCGTGACCTATAGACCACAAGAGTTACTCTGCACTCCAACCAAAAGGCTCTCTGATATCAATTGTTGGGATTTTGATCCTCGCAAAACCCACCCGCAGCTGAAAGCGTGAGCACCAGATTAAACAACACAGAAAAATAAATAAAGAGAAAGTACAACAACAGATACGTGGTTGGGCCCCTCTGTCTGCGTCAATGGACAAGAAAAGAAATCCCCTATATTGTTGAGTACAACGGGATAAAAGATACTCCAAGCTCTCCCTCGCCAATAAGCCCTCACTCTCACAATATATTTTTCCTCTTGCTCTATTTCTCTTACCAACCCTTGTTGATTATAACTATCAACTACAATGATGACTCTCACCACCTAGCTAAATAATCACAGTAGATATTGCCTTCTATGGGTGTGAACTTCTCACCCACCATGATACATTGGTCTCATGCAAGAGTCATATAGAGAGAGGATATAACCCAAAAGCCTAAACATAGAGGAAACCTAGCGAAAAAGGACATCAATGCTCTCTATGCACTCGCGCGCATCTCAACAGTGGCCCAGAATTCGCGCGGCATGCGAGCGCCCCGCGGACGTAGGTATTTGTCCGAATTTTTCCTTGCGCGAAATTCTTCCTCCAGACCAGTCTTGAGCATTCACTGCCTTGCTGGCCACTCTATGGAGAACATATTCCCTTATTGGAACTCTTCCGACTATGAAATACACCGAGACAGAAACTCTTCCAAATCTCAATCGCCATAAATAACATGCGAATAATTGCCAAACAACATAAAGGGCGATTCACTGTACGAAGCTCTCACATATGTAGGGTCTGGGGAAGGGTTGATGTACGCAGTCTTACCTCTGCAACCAGATACTGTTTCCGTGAATCGAACTCGTAATCTACATGACACAATGGGGTAGCTTTATCGCTACGATGGATTCGCCCTTCAGGATAATTACCAAACAACACTAGAATAAATTATCACACGTGGGTAAAGCCTAACACAAATGTAAATTTTACTATTATAATATGATTGAGGCATCACAGTGCAGTATGAGAGGACAAACAAGGAAGTTTGTGAGTGAAAAAAAAAAGATAAAAGGCCTGATCACGCATCAGGAAACATCTACACTAATCTATAAAGGGGGGCACAAGTTGGTGTCCCCCTTTGTCGTCTATTTTCCCATTCCAAAATTGCCCCTATCCCCAAATTGTTCTTTCCAAAATTTTCCTCTCCAAAATTTCCCCAATCCCCTTGTCCCCACCTAATGCCAAGATTAAAAACCTTTTTGTTCTCCACAGGAATGAGAGGAAAATATCTGCCAAATTTTTCCATACATTCTAATTTAAAAGTTCAAAGAAGTAAAAACACAGAAAAACATTTAACCCCAAAACATTTAACTCCCAGAATGTAACCCGAATTAAGATGGCACACTGTGCAGAGTTATGAGACATAATTATAATTCCCGTATTCTTGGTTACTTGGCAATACCGTGTTCACCACCTCAAGGCAACTCCCGAAAACCAGAAAGAAAATAACCTCCTGAACAAGCTATGTAAGCATGAGTAAAGGAGATTAAATCAATTTGAATGACTAAATTGCATAACGACAAACCTAATGGTAAAAGAATATACCAAGGAAACACATAATGATGTTCGTAGTTGTGGATATTTATATACTAATAATACTACAATAAATTCTTCTTAATATGGACAAGTTTCTTTTCAAATCCAACACATTTTCAGCTACCGCAAATGAACATTTTTCCAACTTGTTCAAGCAACCTAACCATGGAAGCATACTTGGTGAACAAAAGTGAACAAGATACGAACAGCACTTACAAAGCAAGGTACTTCCCGTCCATACTGACGGAAATTACAGAAGCAGGCTTTCTAAGTAGTCTCTTGTGACCGATTCTCTTCCACGTACTAATGTCCCAAACAGTAGTGAGTGCTCTATTACCTGCTTTATATGAATTATAAATACTCCAAAGTTAAACTTTGTGTGGAGCAAGCCAGAATGTATGGGGATAGAATGTTCAAGAAGTGTATCTGAAATGTGAATTCTGCAAAGGATGATAGCATGGGAAATAAATAAATGCAATATTGGAAGTTTGAAGACAATTAAGAATGAAAATGAGAATAAGTGCCAAAAACATTCGTTAGACTAACTGATTTGATCCCATAGTGCCACAGTAAGAGTATGAGTTGAGAGACAGTGAAGAAATGGTAGCCTTGGAATTGACTACAGAAACTACTTCGAGTAGAGGTATTCATCTATAAATTTACTCTTCAAGTTAAACCACACTAAGGCTTTGTTAAGCTGATGAAATATTATGTCTTATACCTCCACATTTATAGATGAATACCTTTTTGAACAGTGCAAAATAAAAACGGTTTTGTCCCATCCTTGGAAAACCGACACAGTTCTATCTTTTCATCCTGAAGCAGAGAAAAGAGAGGATATGAAAAGGAGTCGGGAACCCACAGAGAAGCATAAATAATAGAGTTGTACAGCTAAATGTTGCTAGATCAAATAAACTACACCGTGTTGCGAGTCAAAGAAGTCACTGGAACACCATCATTTGTCTTCCATATTCTAGCTGAACCATCACTAGACGTTGTAGCCAAGAACTCCGAGTCTAGGCTGAAAGTATGATGAGAAGAAGCCAATCACTCAAGCACAAGCTTTTGCATTGTTCCAGTACATAATACAAGTCACTTTAAATATAGTTTTATAAACTGTGCCTCAATGTGGACGTCTCCTTCTAAATATGTCTTTAGCTATTTTAATAAACTAACATGATTACTATACCCAATGTCAGACTCATGTTCTCTTGCCTGCTCTTGCCTTCATAAAACTCTAGCATGTACAACGTGGAGTCATTCGTCCATATTCAAGCGTTCTGGTCCAAGATACATTATTATCCTCAATAGGCACAAGATGAAATTGAGCCGTGTAGTTTGAGGGAGTCCTACACTCAGTTACCTTTGTAACAGTGTAGCAAGAGGACCGTAACTCTCTGGAGTGTGGTTCATACATAAGGAACCTATTAAGCTTCTCTTCCAAGGTACATGCCTGTTGTTTCATGTAAAATGTACAATAAATGTCCTCTTAATCAGCATGCAAATTTCATGGTTGATAGACTTAGATGGCCAGATTTTTTTTCTAGTCTATTTTTTTCTGGCTTGGCTAGGTGAGATAGCCGAGCCATTCCCCTTTCTTTATCATACCGGTCCTTTAAAAACTAATAAAGAAATAAGTCTCTTCAATGAGCAAAAGAGGAGGGATTCGAATGTCTAACTATACTCGTCCAAGAAGCAAATCTCTTCATTGGCACTTCAAACAAAGCATATATGAAGAGAAGTAGGAAACCATTTGTCCATGACAACTCCACAAAACTAATATGCATATACTTACAACAACCCTTATATTTAAATCAACAGTGAAGGTAGATACTGAACAAGTGAACATAATACTGAAAGGAAAATGAGCTGAGCAGGGAGGCTGCCATGCTGGAGGAGAATATAGGGTAAAAAAAAAGAAAACTACCCTGCTGGTATATTACGTGAGGAAAAGATGAGGTATCAGAAAGCAGAAGCTACTGAGGGCGAGTTAGGCCAATGACGTCTCTCATCAGTAACAAATGATGTATTTCATGAGTGAAAACAAATAATATAGAATAAAAGATAGTTAAGCTCATTTATAGTGCATATATCTGCATACGACAATGTAATCATATAGTTATGGCTCTTATGGGTTAAATGTCACATAATAGGCAACGTGTAAGCTAAATTCCCACCTGAAATCCATATCTTGGAAGGACTTGTGAGCTCTCGGTTCATCTAAAACAATATCCAGGCTTGGCCACTCAAATATTCTGAGATTCCCATCCTGAAGGTTATTAAGAAATTGAGTTAGCATACAAAAGTCCAGTCATGAGCAATACATGTACATTCATGAACCACAAGTAACTACTCATCAGATTGGGTTACTGCTTACCACCCCACCACTAGCAAATTTAGATCCATCAACACTAAAAGCAAGGCATTTCTGCAGACCAGTGCCTTGGAGAGGAACCAAGTCCTTGCCCAACAGTTTAATATTATCTCCCTGACCATACAACTCAAACCATCTGCACATGACAAGACAATAGAGAACCGTACCAAGATTTATGGTCTGCATAATCCTGAGTAAAAGATCCATAAGCAAAGCAAAGCGAAAATGTTGAATGAACTTTCAAAAAAACCTAACATGCTTCGCCAAATTTAGCACCACCAATATCACCTCATACAAAGGAAAAGGTGCAACATAGAGTGGGAACCCCACAGATAGGGAGAAGTGGAACTAGCAATTACCATATCAAAACATCCTTTAACACCAATAAATTTCTAGACACCATTATAAGTACCTAAAAAATATAATAATATGATATTTGTTGAGAGCACAACATGGAAAAAACGTGATTCACCCAAGTAAAATCAAAGTTTAAACAGACTCAAATAGGGAAATCAACATTAGGCAAGTATGCATGAAAGTCTAAGCTAAGTGAATCAGCTTGATATCAAAATTCGCTGGAAAAAACCACTCACAAATGATGAACAAACCCATAAATGTTTGGTAGCACTGGTGGGAATTTCTCACCATCACATACCAATTCACTAGTATTCGAGACAGTTACCTAACAATCATCCATTAATAACGAATACTGCAAGTACCCTGCAGCACAGGTAAAGGGCTAGTGCTCTATCAACAGTAACTCCGCACTATATCTTTGTTCCGGATCAAGGAAGCTAAGACGCACACCTTTTTCTTCAGTTGAGTTTTGGAGATAAAGTCTTGTAGCACAAGGAAAAAGAAACGAAAACGAGAGCTTAACTACTGTGGGAAAACATGAGTTTCTACAATTTGAAAAGGTTGAAAAGATTTATATGATGACCAAATGGATCCTGTTCGCACAAAGCAACAATCTGCATTCCTTGAACTACCTGGAACCCAATTACCCAATTAACAAGTCCCAAATAAAACATTAATATGCTAGGAAACTTCTCTGCCAATAGGTAACTGGAACCTAAGAAGAAGACTACTGCATCGAAACAAACAGAATATGACGGCAGATGATTTTAAGTCCCTACAAAAACAAAAATAGAAAAAAATACCTCTTTCAGCACAAAGACTTAGGGGGCCAGGGGATCAGAACTCCATGGCCGTGGATCCATAAACTCAAACTTCCATTCATCCCGAATAGATCACATTCAAAAATGTCCTAAAGGGGTGATCTAAAATGGGGTCACAATTCATGAAGGGAGATAATCTAAAATCTTAAAAAGACAATATTATACCTAACTTCTTAGGTGATGACTTCAACATAAACGATAAAGAAGGTTGATAACTTGTCAACATTTTTACCAGACTACAGATTCTCCGTAGAGCAATACAGAATAACATAGGTTCAGATTCTTCAGAACATAAAAAATGAATGGACTACACATATATTTTCTACATTAAAAGGCAGATCAAAACTATCCAAAGTGAATCAGTCAATCACAAGTATCTTATTTTACTTATGCTTGACTAAAAACTTGTGGTTTGCACGACTTGGAGATGTTGGAAACAGGAAGTTCCTCTCCAAAGTGATATACCTTATGAGATTCAATGCCCCTCTGAGATTCCAAGCCCTCTAATCAAATTGAACATCTCCTAAATGTGGTTTCATAAATTTCACATACCAGTTCACCTTAAATCCCAAATCAATAAACGGATAGGCAAAAGATACAGCAAGTTTTAAGGCAGTCTTCGGTTGACTAAAATGAAGAGTATGCTATTCATTTGCTTGAATGATCATTCTAATGTTTCATTCGCCAAAACACGACAAAATATCCATTATAATTGGAATCATCTTTCAACTACTTGTGGGAATGGACCTTCATTTGGAGGCTCATTCCAATCCTCTCAAAATTATTCTAACGAACCAACATCAAACCAAACCAAATCAAACTAAGCTTTGTGTCCAAAACAATAGAGTTAAGCTGAATGAATCCTTTTTCGTATTTCATCTGCTCTACTCTGGAAAGAGTTATGTAATCCATAAATTCATATTCCTTCATTATCAAGGTATTTCACATGGCATTAGCCCCTACCCTTCCCTTAGCTGATTAATATTATCGCTTTTTTTACTGCTGCATCTACTGATCTCCTTTGTATGCAATGAAACCAACTTAGCCTCTTGATTTTGGAGGCCGCCACTCATTCACACTGAAATTCCAGATTCGACTCAATCGACTCCATATCTGCCTCAAACGACCATCAGCCACTCCTAAGCCGCAACTCCTTCGGTCATCCAGTCATCTTTCCCGTCAGTCTCACCAGCATCCGGCGACCGTCACCAACGTCGGACAAAAGTACACAGAAGAATTTAGAACTTGCAAATTCCTGTCTGGATTAAATTCAAACATTGCTCCTCTTAGTCCACAGATTCTTTCTGACAGGGAAATCCCCACTGTTGGTAAAGCATTTGCTCGTGTTCGACGGGCTGCCCCTCGTTCTTCTGATTTAGAGCATCCGGCTCCATCCGCCCTAGCTGCACCCACAACCTCTCATGTTGCATCTTCTGGACATTTTGGAAATCGCAATCCCTCCTCCAGTCGTAGTAGTTCTTCTGAGTGGGGTGGTTGTCATGGAGGACATGGGGGCGTGGCACCAAGAGGTGTACTCATGTGATGCAACCAACCACGATGTTGAATTCTATTGAAAGCTGCATGGCAAGCCAGCTTGGGATAATCATGCTACACTTGAGGGGGAGCCATCTGCTCTTGCTCCCACTCATAATACTATGTCCAAGACTGAGTATGATTCTCTGATTCAAATGGCCAATGCATCTTCTTCCACTGCAACTCATGTCACCTCGGGTAATACGTGCCTTCACTCATCCTCTCATAGCACTCATTGGATTCTTGATTCTAGAGCATCTGATCATATGACAGGTAATGTATCTATTTTGACTGATGTTACCCCTTCTGTTAAGACTTATGTTACTATTGTTGATGGCACTAAAATTCTTGTTCAAGGCATTGGTACATATCGTTCATCTGGTCTTGTTTTTTCATCTGTCTTATATTTGCCCCAATTTCCATTTAATCATCTTTCTATTCATGAATAGTCTCATACTCACCAGTGTTCTATCCTTTTTTCTCCATCTCATTGTGTGTTTTAGGATCTCAAGATGAAGAGGATGATTGGCGGGGGTATAAGAATAATGGTCTGTATTACCTTCAGGAGCAGCAGCAACATTCATCCAGTCATTCTGCTTTACATTCTAATGCTACTCCTTATCAGTGGCACTGTCGTCTTGGGCACCCATCCTCGGCCAACCTTCGCAAGCTAATTCCTGGTTTACCTAGTTTTTCTCCTTTAATTGTGACACATATGAACTTAGTAAACATCGTAGAGTTTCTTTTTCTTTACGAACCGAGTCACCATGTGTCGAACCTTTTGCTTTAGTTCATTCTGATATTTGGAGATCTTAGCACATGATCGGCACACAAAAGTGTAGTTTTGTGTACCTATTTCATTCCTTTTTATTCTAGTTATTTGCACTTTCATTTATATTTTAGTTCATTTTTACGTTTTCCTTTGCTTTGTAGTCTTTTATGTTTTGTAGGTATTATCGATTCCCGGACGAGTCCGGAAGTCCCCAATCCATCCCGAGCCATTTGATGAAGTCAAGAGCAACAGGGCGTCAGTAAAAAGGGCATAACTTGAGTTGTGCAACTCCGATTGCCAATTGTAATATGGCGTTGGAAAGCTATCGACGAGACGCAAAAGAGGAAAATCAGCAAAAAATCCAAACAGATGGTTTCCGTACCGGTACGCTATGCATTTTTTGGCCGAGAAATGAGCAGAAACTTTTTGTACCAGTACGCCATTACCCCGTACCGGTACGGCTTGCTGTTTGCTGGTTTTTTAGCCCTCATTAAGGGTATTTTGGGTGTTTTAGATGAGGGAGGTATATATACATTTGTAAAATTCGTGGAAGACAAGTTTTTATGTATTATTAGGGTTTAGGGAGGGGGAGAGCTTCTCTCTCTACCTCCATGTTTTTTCTCTCTTCTTCTTCTTCATTTTTGGTGAGCTTCCATGGAGCTTTGGAGATTTTTCCCTCCTCTAATGTTGTAGGTAATCTCTTCCCCTCTCTATTGATGTAAACCATTTTAGTTGTTATGTTTAAGTAATTTTGTATTTCATTTTGCAATGATGTGTTTTGTTATGTTTTATTTCATTTATATGCTTGTGTTAAGATTAATGGAGGGCTAACCTCCTTGGTTTGGCCTTGGGGTGGCTAACACCCTATGACTTAGGTTGTTGTTGGACCCTCCATGATTTGGTCTTAATTGTAGTGGTTGTGGATGTGTTGAGTTCATGCCTAGGATCTTAATCTAGTGGTGTTAATCTCATTGATAGGTTGTCGCCATTAATTTGGTACATCCTATGCTTTGAGCGATGTCCCGCTAAGTGTTCGATAAAATGCCTAAATGAACAAATTCGCCTTGAAACCACTTAATTGATATAGAATTATATGTCTTGAGGTTTATAGGGATTAGGAACATGTAGTTCTCATCTCGGGTCCAACCAAGGGTTGTCGACCTCTTTGACGGTTTGTGCCACGTACACTCCGTGCTTGGAGCATGTCGCCCGATGAGTGCAAGTTGGCCTAGAGAACCGAATTCTAATCCCCGTGTCATCTCTTGACCCGTGACTCGTTCTTGATTGTCAAATACCCCGTGGGAGGTCCTATGCCGCGATCCCTCCTACGTGTCGTCATAGATATTGGAGTAGTCAAACATGGCCTTGGTTAGGTGCCAGAACCCCCATAGCCATTCCACTTAGTTTAACTAGTTTTCATCTTGTCTTTCCTTTGATTTTATAAAACAAAACAAAAGGCTAGCGTCCTACCACCTCTACCGCAAAACCAAACTTCTAAACCGTGCAATTATTCTTAACTCCGACATTTCCCTGTGGACCGACCTCGAACTTGCCGCTCTACTAGTTAGAGTAGTATTTCCTTGTTATAAATTATTAATGCATGGCCTAGGCTTTTCCGTTAATCAACGACCGGAAAAGTGCTTCCATCAGCACACTACAAATTTGTGTGATGCTCGCTAATTTGTCATATTTATTGATGATTTTTCTCATTTAACTTGGGTATATCTCCTCAAAGATAGGCCTCAATTATTTTCTATTTTCGGTCCTTTATGCTGAGATTGTCAACCAATTTAATTCTAAATTAAGTATTTTATGGAATGACAAAGACAATGCCCAAAAATATTTCTCTCATTCATTTAAACAGTTTACTGAAACTCATGGTATTGTTCATCAGACTGTGTGTGTCACTACCCATCAACAAAATGGGATTGCGGAACGGAAGAATGGGCCAGTTTTAGCCGTAACTCGTGCCCTTATGCTTCACATAAATGTTCCAAAACATTTATGGGGGTATGCTCTTCTTACAGCGAATTATAAAATAAATCGCACCCCTTCTCAAATTTTGAATGGCAAAATTCCTTATCATGTAATGTTTCCTGACAAGGATCTTTATATTCTTCCCACAACTTTTTGGTTGTGTTATGCTTCACATAAATGTTCCAAAACATTTATGGGGGTATGATGTTCTTACAGCGAATTATATAATAAATCACACTCCTTCTCAGATTTTGAATGGCAAAATTCCTTATCAAGTAATGTTTCTTGACAAGGATCTTTATATTCTTCCCACAAAACTTTTTGGTTGTGTGTCATTTGTTCATAATCTCTCTCCAAGTCGGGATAAACTTGATCCACATTCTTACATATGTATTTTTTTGGGTTACTCTATAATACAGAAAGGATACAAGTGTTATAGTCCCTCATTACGAAAGCACTTTATAAGTGCTGAAGTGACCTTTTTTAAAAATATCCCATATTATTCTCTTGAGGGTGCTCAGTTGACACCACCCTTGTGGGCACCACCTTGTCTTCCTAAGATTGCTCCATTATCGACTAACCATGGTCTTCCTGAGACTTCTACTCGACCACCAATAATAAAGGCAAATGTTCGACGTTCTCCTGTTGATGCTCCTCATATTGCAACTCCAGATACATCTTATGTGCCCACACCATCTCCTCAAGCGTCTCCAGATCCAACTCTCGTTGTTCCTATTGCTCATCGTAAAGTTATTCGTTCATGCACTTCCCGTCCTATCTCTCAATTTGTGTCTTATGATCACTTGTCTACATCTTTTCACGCTTAGTCTGTGTGTCTGTCCTCTGTTACTGTTCCTAAGTCTTATCAGGAGGCTATTTCTCATCATGAATGGTGTTCTGCTATGGAAGAAGAGATGCACGCTTTGTCACAGAATCATACTTGGGATCTTGTTCCCAAGCCTTCTGGAGCACATATTGTTGGTTGTCGTTGGATTTTGCTGTCAAACATAATCCTGATGGTACTCTTAATCGTCTGAAATCTCGTCTTGTGGCTAAAGGTTTCACTCAAACCTGTGAGTTTGACTACACTGAGATTTTTTCTCCGGTTGCCAAGATCAATTCGATTCGCATTGTTATATCTCTTGCATCCAACTTTGATTGGCTCTCCATCAG
>NMUG010003508.1:0-14732 GCA_002855965.1 Monotropa hypopitys
CAATTGTGATTTTCCCCTCCTGTAGAAAACTGTGCACTGTATCTCCAAAAATTTGATAGAGGGACCGGTCCCCGTACTCCTGGGAGACCGGTACCCATTTTAACTGTTATGGTTCTGTTGTTGAGTTGTGTTTAGGTGTGTGTCTTCGTAAATTCTGGCACTTTCGGCACCTCCGTGACACTTCTGCAATGCTTACCTAAAAAATAAGGAAGAACTACAAAACAAAGCAAACATAAATATGAACTAAATATAAATAAATAAAGAAACAACTAAAACAAAAAGGAAAGAAATAGACACACACCAAAGCTACAAAATCACGCGTCTATCATTCTCCAACCGTTTAAATTTTCATTTACAAGTGTTAGACCTAAAACTTATAAATTAAAATTTAAATGATTGAAGTTAGTACTTGAATTTATCTAAATATGCTATTTTTATAAGGCCACTTAAAATAAAATTTAAAATTAAATAAACGTATCAAAATTTTTGTGTAAGACCCAGTGTAGATCATAATATGAGCATGTATATGTGGGACCCACATCGGGACTCACATTAAAATTGAGTAAATTTATTAATTTCTAAATCTTATTTTAAGTGATCTTCAATAAAAATTAATGCAATCAGATAAATCTAGGCAATCCCTCCAATCGTTTAAAGTTTTATTCAGAAATTTTAGGCCTAAAACTTATAAATAAAATTTTAAACAATTGAAGGGAATATTTAAGTTTATCCGATTTCGTTAATTTTTAATATGTTTTTATAAGGTTAAAACCTCTTAAAAGTAAAAAATATACTACCAGCAAGACTCAAACCTTTGCCATTTCTGTAAACAATTTTCAATGCATTGTTCGGGTTGAGCTCCTCTACAATTCAAAAAGATTTGTAGGAGCCTACAATACACATCCAAAGGTCCAAGATTAAAACTGTTTTTATATTTTCATTTTATTATATTTTATGCATTAATGTAGACCATTGGATGTGTATTGTAGATTACTACAAATCTTTTTGAATTGTAGAGGAGCTCAATCCGCATTGTTCACCCATGTCTTATTCATTTTGGCAGCCAGTTTTGCAAGAAATAAGAAAGGGAAAACTTTATTTTTCTACTTTCTCAAATTCTAAAATTGTATGTCATTTTTAAAATTTTAAAATTTTAAAATTTAAAAAATTAGGAAAGGAATGAAAACCAAAGAAGGCCTACAATGCCATTTTATAGGTGCCAATTACTATAAAATAACATCATCTAGATTTATTATTCATGCCATTTTGTTTGTGGTAATTTTTGGATGATAGTAAAGTAAAATCACATATTCTATTGAATCGCGAAATACCATAGATGTTGGATACAATAATTATTACTCACGAAAACTCTTGTAATCTCACAAATTTATAAAGAATAATATCTATCACTAACAAAAAATATATCTTAATCTGAATCGGTGACTGTAAATCTCCGGTCCCAAATTAAGAGAGTATTTTTTTCAAATCCCAATTGCACATCATCCCTATAAAGTCAACGCTAAAAAAGAGGCATTAACTCACTTGTTAAAATTTCAAAACCAAGATAAGAACTAAAATTATCTAAAAACATGATAAGCATATAATATATTGACCATTTTGTTCTTAATGAAATGACATCATTTTCATATCCTATTTTTTTATTTCAGGAGGAAGTAAACACTAATGCTAAGTGCACATAATTTCTTTCTAGAAATTCATCCAAAATTCATAATGGGTGGTCAGGATTAAAATTGTGTATGTAGGGCCTATATACACAATTTAATTTTGACCACCCATTGTGCATTCTGGGTGAATTTTTGGGAATAAATTCTGGGCATGTGGAAGAACTCGGAAGTAAATGATACATGAGGAATAAGTCAAGTGGCCTTTAATAACAAGGAAGTCTTTTCAATTGATATGATCACACACTAATTCTCATTGGTCATTCTTTCGCACAAGTCAATTAGTCTTAATGAGAAATTTCAAAAATAAAAGTTGAAATCAAGTGAATTTCAAGACCAAGTTAGTTCTTCCAATTGACTTGACCACAATGATCCTAGTTCTTCATGTTGGAAACTGCAAAGAAGTGTGTGAATGGATGTTGGCATTAGAAGGTCCTATGGGGCAACCAAAAGCTCTGTTCATACACAGTGACATTTAGAAGGTCTTATGGGGATACTTAAAGTCTTGTCCGCACATGTCCCTTCTGTTCCCTTTCACATTGTAATTCTCGTGTATATATGTGGCTTATGTTGGGAACAATACACATAACAAAGAACACACAACTCATCTGAGGTTCCATATTTCGATCTTGAGTGATAGAGAGCTCAACAACAATTTAATTCGCCAAGGATGTCACTGGAGGTGTTCCGAAGGTAGTGGTCCAAGACCGTCTTATCCTGGGAGACAGACGCCTATGATCCTCAACACCCATTGGAGGCGGCGAATCTGTTTTAAGGAAAGAGCTCAGCTCAATTCAGTTTGAATCAAAACTTTGTAATTTTGTACTTTTATTTTTCAGTTCATCATTCAGTTGTATTATTGTTATTTATATGAATGAAATTGTTCTTTGGAATATCGATCTCATATGTTTCCCTACACTTCATTCTCTAGTTCGAGTCAAATAGTGTCACACTCTTGAAATTTTACAAAATAGTTATTGGGTATACGTTTTATAAATAATAAAAAAAATAAATTTTATTTATGAAAAGTGAGTTTTCATAGTAAAAGATCAAGGTTGGGTGTCAATAGATAATAATTTAGCAGTTTGGAGTAATGAGGGTCATCGGTATTGAGTTGGTATTATTTTGGGTTGTTCCGACAATGTGTCAAGGGCTTTCTAAGCCCATTATGACCACGCAATATTTTGGAAAATAAACTATATTCTTCATAAAAGTTGTATATAATTTTATTATAAAAATAATGCAATTTGAATTGTCTCAATCATAGTTCGGACTAAGAAGTTAGGCCCGAAATACTAGACATCGGTGAGAAGCTGAGGTTCGGTTTACCGATAACGGGTTATTGATAACCGGTAATCGGGTACGAGTTTCCGATAACGGGTTACCGATAACCGAGTGTTTTGGCTGAGATTTAGAGGCTTGAGTTACGATAACCGGTCATTGTGGGTTACCGGTAACCGACCATGTTTGGGCAGATCTAGAGAGTTGCGTTACCGGTAATGGGCGTGCCCGGGATATCGGTAACGGGTCCTGTAGAAATTTTGGAAGAGTTAAATGAGGGGCATTTTGGTCATTCCAATGGGCATGTATATGCCATAATATGAGAGCAAACCCCTCAATTGGTCTAGAACACTCCTCTCTCTACCTCCCTCATATAAATATCTTCTTCTCTCTCCCTTCTCTCTAATTTTTGAAAGCCTTCTTCTAGGATTTTGGAGAAATCCCATTCTCTAACGTTGACAAGCGTCTTGAGGGCTACGTGAGGGCGGTCCTGGATCGTTGAGTTGTGAAGAATCCCTCACGTAGGGATTTCGAGATTTGATGGTTTTGGTGGATAATCTCTCTTTCCTATCTTGTGTATATATATATATGTGTGTGTGTATGTGTATGTGTGATTATTCATCCTCTTCTAGATTATTTGGAGTTTTGTTGGCATTGAGTCATATGAAGTTGACTTGGAGAGATTTGATCCTATTCTTGTGCTTGAACTAGGTCTAAGAAGTTGTTTCCTTAGCCTTCAAATTTATGAAGGCCAAGCGTTCGTTGAATTGTGGGAATGAGTCCTTGGTGGTTGATATTGACTATTGTCGAAGTGTTGACCTATGGTGTTCTTGGATAGCTTTGGAATCCAATGGCCACCACATGTTCGATAAAATGTCCAAGAGGGATATGGACTCATTTTGTGAAGACTGTGTGTTGCATTGAAGTCATTTGAGGTTCTAGGTGATCATGGCATCATGTGGTCATATGTATTCGGTAAAATTGCTAAGTTAGTCATTGGAGTGAAATTGGGGTTTCCCATGACTTGCCTAAGTGTGTTCGATAGGAAATGGAATCCCTTGAATCATTATAGACTTCCCCTGTGCATCGGGTGTCTAGACTTGATTGAGAGTCAATGGGTGAAATCATGATAAGTTCGAGTAGTCCCTAAATGTGGTGGCAATTGGTGTGGCCTCCCTTGATGTCGTCAAGATGGAAGGCATTGAAAGAATTGATGGTCTCCTGTGATATCGTCAAGTTTAAGTTGTGATTTGAATAATTAACAAATTGACTCAACATACCCAACGAAAGACGAATATTGAGGATATGCCCTACGAGAGCTACTCGTACTCAATCTTGAATCCATAACTTATAAGTCACCAATATAAAGATATTGAATGGAAATGAAGTCAACTAGTTGTATCAGTAAGGTTGACTATATAGAAGGAACTTCTAAGTGTTTGCACATCATTGGAACACATGTTTCTTGTCACTAGATTTGGCTAGGAATTATCTAAATAAAACATGACTAGTGTTGGCTAGGAAGCAAAATGGAATCAAAGGGCAACGGTGGCCCTCCCAACGAATTGGGGAATGATAGAATGATTTATGAGGGAATGGACTTATGATTGGATTCCCTGGATGGTTTCTCCATTCATGACATTGTGCATAATAGGGGTAGCGTAGCCCTCCCGATGAGTTGGGTAATGACAGAAGAGAAAGGATAGTGTGTCGACGGGCCACTATACTGGACCCACTCTATTGATGTTGTATGATTACTCCCATGTTTTGACGAGGTTGAGTCGCGTGACCCTCTTGTTTTGATAAGTTGGTAATATGCGGTAAAACACTAATAATAATAAAAGAAATATTGATTATCCCTTATTTCGTCAAGGTGAATGTATATGGATCCCTTGTTTGTTAAGGTTGAGAAAATGGTAAAACTTACCTCAATCATTCAAATATCTCAAAATTGTGTGTGAATCCAATCCATAATGAAGTCTAAGATTGAAAAAGGATTTTGGAATGAGTTGTTAAGTATAGTCTTGGTGGTGTAGTTCTTTGGGCCCTTCTAGTGGGCCTTTGTGATTGTCTTACCCTAGTAGTGAAGGTTTGGACGTGTGTATGGGTCATAGTCTAAGTTGGTTAGATCTTGGAGACTATCTCATTGTGTTCTTTGGAGTTTTGAGGATTAGAGTATGCATTTACTGTTGGCATAACACTTGTGTCCATTACACCTTGGGGATGCATTTGCATATCACTATGCTCGTTTCCTTTTACTGTCCTTGGCGCATCTTGCATGTGGGCACTTGGACACACACCATACTTATTAGTAGTTATAGGTTTCCTACTGAGCGCATGGATAGCTCAGACCCCGTTCTCCTTTCCCCCAGTGTTTTGTGTTGCAGGGATATGATGACTTGTCAACTGGAGTTCTTGAAGTAGCTGCATGACCTTCTTTGGAGGTTGTTTCTTTTTTACACTTGTAGTTCTGTTTATATTTGTAGATGTTATAGTCAGCTATTGTATTCATTGTTCTTCTACTCTTTTGTACTCTTCTATACCATTGTTCCATACTAGTGGACTTCTTTTCACTTAGTTGGATGCCTTGTGGATTGATACCTTGGGTAGTGAGCCATCTTCTATCCGTATTTCCATTTTATATTTATAAAAAATGGTTTAAAATTTTCGGAGTATTACAAATAGCCTTATAGAACAAGTCATAAACTCAAAAGAGTAAGTCATTCCTCCAAATTGATTTGACTGCATACTAATTCTTATTCGACCCTTGTCTAGTGCAAGATAAATTGACTTATAAAGCAAGTTGTAAACATAAAAGTTCAAGTCAAATAACCTTCAAGAGCAAGTTAGCTCTGCCAATTGACGTGATCATACACTAATCATAGTTGGTCATTCTCTAGTGCAAGTCAAGTGAATTTATAGAGAAAATCACTTAAATACAAAAGTGCTCGTGATGAAACATAAGGGTGCTAGTAATGTGAATCTAGTAAATCGAATATCAGATTTGAAGGAGTTAATAATGTAAAGAATTTATGGTACTTCTTCAAAATAAAATGTTAATGAAATATCATACATGCCTTGTAAAGAAGAACTTTACGATGAAAAGATATGAATATAATTTTGATGAGAAATTTCATTGAGCACGTATAGTGCAATTTTACAAGTGACTTGAATTCAAAGTTGCAACTTCAATTCATTCTTAACCCTCGTAATGACTTCGATGGCAGTAATATATGTAGTGGGTTAGACACTAGAGGGGTAGTCATAGGCTGAATAGCCTAGAGATCTTGTCAATATATCCCACTATCATATTTGAATGCCTGAGCGGTAGCCATTAGGTACCCGACCTAGTAGTCCCTCCATTAGGTACAAGCATCTCCTCGATATCCAAGGGGTAGCCATAGTCCTTCCGGCCTACCGATCCCTTGATTCCTTCTGGATACTCAGCAGATCAGCAGACTTCATAGAGTTCCATCAACCTTCATATGTTTGGACATATATTGGAGGGTACAGTCATTAGGCCTACCAGAAAGACCGTTAGTCGTCTCCATTACATAATGGACGGAATCCTAACCAACCATATGGGATGCAACCATTCAGTTGATAACATTGCATGTCAGTTATAACCACTTTATTTGGTTGGGATAGGATTGACATCATCCGAAGTTACCCATATGTATCAGACATGTTTTTACTTCGAGGCCAAGACAAGAGGATCTATAAATAGGTACTATTAATGCCTAATTAAACCTAATGCTAAATTATTTCATTGTTACTCTATTGTTCTGTCTTTCTTCTTGAGCACCTACTATCTTCACCATTAGAGGCCCTTTCGGTCCCCGCCGACTAGAATGGCACCAATATTGCTCAAGTGTGCAATGATGTACATGCCATCTTATCAAACGACACCTCAACACTTAGGCACTGACCGTCAGGTGAATAAAGAAACATACATCTTGACTAGATTCCAGACCGCACATTTGGAAATTCTACTAGGTGAAATAGACTTCATATTTCGGTAGTTTTCTTTCCGTATCTACTAGATTCTTCATATCGACACATTTCTTTTTAGATCGAAGCTATGGGTGGTGAGAATCCTCTCTTTTGTTCTAATACTAAGAATGTGCCTCCTATTCCTCCTCCTCCTCCTCTACCAGCACTGCCTCATGTTTCTGTTGGATTGATGGCATTCTCTTCTGGTACGACCCCTTCATCGGGAATCATTCCACCTCCTTCACTTCCCGTAGAGAGACAACTTTATCAAAGGGATGCTGAAATTGCAGTCCTCACGAACCAGTTTGCCAAACAGAACAATTTGGTATTGTGTTATACATATTATTCCTCTCTCTTCGAAGGAAGTCATCCAAATAGGATAAAGTCTTCCCCTCATGATTGCACAAAGTAGCACACCTCCCAAATGCTAACAACGGATAGACTAGGTCATTCGAATGATCACGGTCACTCGAAAAATGCTCTGGTCATCAACTAAAGACCCCCTCTTGAGTGCTATTTCGGAGGAAAAAATGGGCAGTCTTCTCAGTGCCAGAATACTAGTGATTCGATAGCCAGCTCACATTCAGGCCGAGAAACTCATGAGACTCTGGACATTTATGATAAAAATGTTTCCATCCTAGTTGATCCCAGGGATGTAATTGAATATCTTGTAAAGGTGCATTCGATAGACTCCTCAGAGAAGCATACAAAGGACTATAAAGAAAAGTCCCATGATTGTGTAGACAAAAGGAAGGATTAGCACCGAACTGATCACCATGATAGTCATAGGCAAAACAAGGATCACTCTACCAGATCGAGGGATGACGACGACTTAGAGAGCATCTAACTGCCAAGAGATCCCTTACAATAGGCCAAACATCTAAGTCCGACTTCCTTCTTAGACTGAGCATTGATATGATGCTTAAGTAGCTCAGTTTGTCTTCATTTATCAAGGAGATCGAGTCGACAATTCTACCTCATAATTTCATCATCCCAAAATTCACCAATTACAATTCAAAGACCGACTCCTACACCCATATCATCTTCTTCTATCAGGTAATCTCCTCTCTAATAGATGATGATGTCATCATATGTAAGGTCTTTTCGATAAGCTTTGGCACACTTTAATCCCTATAGTTCAACAAGTTTTCTCCCCATTTGATCATAAGCTATAGGGATCTCAAATGGGTCTTCATGGATAAATTCGTAACGAGAACAAGTAGAGAAAGGAGGTTTATGCCTTTATTAGCCTCCAAAAATGTCCTAAAGAGACATTTAGGTAATATGTCAAATGGTAATGAGAGCTTTTCAATGAGATCCAAGTCTACGACCAGTCCATCGCAACCACGTCCTTTAAGATTGGCTTGGAGAGTGATAGCCAGGTGTTCCACAATATGATGCTCCACACTCTGGATGAAATGGATGATCTAATGCAGAGGGTAAGGAAGTTCTATGAGTTGGAGCACCTCCTAACTAAATGCATAGCTCAACATCCAAACCCCTACCCATATGTGGTTTATAGCTTTGATAGTTGTAAACATGTCAACACCATTAAGGCCGGACACAAGAAAGATCCGAAGCCACACGACGTTGTGGTCTAAGCGATGGTCTTCACCAAACCCACCTACCTTGTGCTCAAGTAGAAGAGCCCAAGCCATTCTTCAACTGGTCAGTCCATAATATGGGCATGGTGGGCAAGGTTAATGACAAGAAGGTGTCCTACACATACCACCGTGATCAATTTCACTTCACGACAGTCTTAAAATCCTTCAACAATTACCATGAACATATACTGCAGCAGGGGAACCTATATAAGAGGTTTGATCAGAAAACGACCTAGGAGAGGGTCCATACTATTGAATAACAGGTCAAGGCCAAAGAGAATGTGTTGATGATCCACATCATTCATGGACTGTTCGACAAGAAAAATGTCAATCATCTTTACAATGAACTCGACCAGGATGCTACTATAAAGCAAGTGCTCATGGTCAAAAAGGTGCTGAAGTAGAAATGGTCTGCCAAATAGTCTAAGTGGACAATTTATTTTATAGATAAGGACTTCAAACATGTCCAATTTCCGTACAATGATGTGGTATTGATCATTGTGTGAATTAGGCCTGCCAATGTCTAGAGAATTCTCATCGTCCAAGGCAGCTCTACCGTGGTTATGTACTATCCATTGTTCCAAGCATTTAAGTTCACTCCCATATATCTCCTACCAACTGATGTGCCCATACTTGGGTTCAATAGGACACTGGTATGGCACCTTGGAAAGATAACCCTACTGGTCTAGGAAGGCTCAAAAACTATCAAGGCAGAGTTTATTGTTGTCAATGCACTGTGCGTCTATACTGCCATCTTAGGTCGAGTTTGGATTCATTTTATACATGCTATTGCATCGACCTACCATCAAGTTATCAGGTTTATCATGGCCTTCAAAAAATAGAAAGACATATATAGGGATCAAGTCACCTCTAAAGAGTATTACATATCTGTTGTTCGGTCCAACAACTAGACAAAGCAGGTTCACTAGGTCAAAGTGTCGGACACCCCATTCGTATAAGATGTCGAAGCATCGGTAGTAGAAAAGGATATAGAAGACCTCATTCCTATGTCAGTCAATGAGGATGGGAGTCAGATGTTCCTTATCGATTCATACCTTAGTGATCCATAATAGGAGGAGATGGTACATTGTTTGAAGTCAAATATAGAAATATTTGCCTGGACTCTGTACGAGATGCCCGACATTGATTCAGCATTCATCTTCCATCAGTTAAATCTTGATCCAACAAGGCATCCTATAGTCCAATGACCATGGAAATCCTATATGGACAACACACAAACAGTCATTGAAGAGGTCGATAGTATTATAGAATCCAAATCCATTCAAAAGGTCCAATATGCTACATAGCTTGCTAATACCACGGTGGTAACGAAAAAGAGCAGAAAATGGCAGTTATGTGTTTATTATATGAACGTAAACGATGCCTGCCCGAATGACAACTTTCTTTTGGACCGAATTGAATAACTAGTAGATGTCACAGTAGACATAACCGCCTTAGCTTTATGGATGCCTACATGAGCTACCACCAAATCTCAATGGCCAAATAGGACATGAAGAAGATAGCATTCATGACACTGAATAGGGACTACTGCTACAAGGTCATGACATTTGTCTCAAGAATGCCAAAGCGACCTAGCAGAGGATGGTTTCAAGGATGTTCAGTCGGTAGATTTGAGATAATATGCAAGCATGCATTGATGATATGGTTGTAAAGAGAAAACTCCAGACTGATCACCTTCGACATTTGTCCTAAGTCTGTAATGTACTTAAGAAGACTAAGCTCAATGCGAATAAGTGCGCCTTCAGCATCATATCTGTCTAGTTCCTTGTCTATCTCGTTACCTATTGGGGAATTGAATCCAATCCGGCCCAAGTCACTGTTGTTGGAAGACTGAGGGCTTCAACAATGATCAAAGAAGTCTAACAGCTCACGGTAATGGCAATGACACTAAACTAATTTATCAGTCATTCATTGGATTTGTGTTGCCCCTTTTTCCAGGACATAAACACTAGTTGGGCGAAGCTTTAAACGAACAGAGGAGTGTTAAGATGTTATTTAGAAATTGAAGAAGTACTTGGCAGAACCACCTATCCTATTCACACATAAGGGACTGGAACCTCTCCTGCTCTATCTCTCCATCTCCACCCACACTATCATTTTGGTTCTATACCGAGCCGAAGGAAGAGAATACCATCCAATATATTCCTCAAGAAATACTATGCTACCGGCTGAAACTACGTACCTTCCCCTTAGCAATCTTTCCCTAACTTTGGTCAATGTATCAAGAAAGCTCATCTCTTACTTCCAGTAGCATACCATCATTGTCCTAACCGAACACTCTCTCAAAGCAATCCTATAGAAGAACAATCTCTCTGATCCGATTTCTAGATGGGTTGTCGAACTTGCCAACTTTGGTATCAAATATCATCCCCAGAAAGCAATAATGGCCCATGTATTGGACGAATTTGTTGTCAAGCTCTCCCCTGGGGCATCACCCTAGTAGATGCTTCAGATAGGTCATGCCACTGAAGGAAACCTACTCCTATATTGGTTAGTCTAATTTGAGATATCCTTTTGCCAAAATCCAGCATCCGACTCTCGCTTGTAGATGTTCTATGGAAATGAATGGAGGTTACACGTACATGGAGCATCATATAGTTGGAGGTGTGATGTAAGAATTGTATTGATCTTACAAGATGGTGTCATATGTGAGAAGGCCCTCACCGTCCAGTATCTGGCCTCCAATAACAAAGCCAAATCTAAAGCCATCATTGTCGGACTCTGCTTAGACATATGGGAGTTGAAGAGGTAGCCATCTATAGCGATTTTAGCTCATCGTGAATCAGCTCACCGAAAAATGTGGAGTCAGAGATTGGATGATGCCAAAGTATCTCAGGTCAGCAATCAGTCTAATGGAGAAATTCAAAGTCATCCGAATTGATCAGATAGACAGAGAGCAGAATACATACATCTATGTCGAAGCCGGTCTGGCTTTGGCATATGCCTCCTCTAGACTCTAGACCATCAGTTTGGGAACAAATGACAAACCGAGATTTGAACTACTAGCTGAAGAGGTCCTCAATTTCGATCTCGGACCAAATTGTACCGATGAAATAGTAGTATTCCTAAAGAAAGATCAGGAACCAGAAGATCGTAAAAAGCTCATGGGGTTCAATACAAGTCTTCCATGTTCTGGTTCTCACCTATGAGAGAACTTTATCGACGCTCTCGGACATGCCCATACCTTCTATACATCCATCCCAATTAGGTCTTGGGGATCCTCCAATAGTTAGACTATTGTAGTAGGGATGTCACTTTATCGAACAATCCCTAGCTCACTGAGCACTGACCCATGGGTATTGATGCCTCAAAATGAAGACTGAAACCAAAGACTATCAAGGGATGCCATAATTGTAATACTTGCTTAAAAATTTTCGTCTAGATTATTTATATAATATTTTGTGGCAAAATTAATTAAATTCTTAAGCAAAAAAAAAGAAAATAGAAAGTGGTTTAAGTGTTAGAATAGATTCTTAGGGATTAGAAAGGTAAATAAAGAAAAGTTGGTCTAGGTTGCATCCTAATTAAGGAAAGATGTGGTACATGTGATTATGTCTAAGGAGTTGTATGATATGAAAATGTGGCATAACTATGAGAACATTTTCCTTAGGAGTCTTAAGGGCTGAGTTTTTACTCATATTTCCTACGGGAGGGAGTTTGAGAGAAAAGAGAGGGAGAGAAGCTTGGAAGAAGAAGGTTTTGCTTCAAGGATTGCTTGAAGGATCTTTGTCAATCAAACGGTAAGCTATCTCATGTCTCTATACCTTGTAAAGCTTTAGGAACTAAAGAGGGGACCTAAACTAAAACTAGAAAAAATTTACTAGTTTGGTGAAAGGTTAGTTCAAGTGATTTTTTTAGAATTTATGGTCATACAAGTATTAAGGAAGGTAAGGGTGTCTAGGAAATATGTTTTCCTAGCCAAAACAGTATGAAAATGAGGTTTTGGAAGTAAATCTATAGGTTTTCTGGGCAGAAACACTTAGAACACCAAGAACATATTTGAACCGGTTAGAGACTGGTATACCGATCGGTATATCAGCCTTTGCAAAATTTGAATAGAAAATGGCCCAGACAAAATTCTCGAAAACAAAAAGAACCAGATCACTGGCCAGTATACCGTCCAGCATACCGGTCCGGTATCGGTCCGACTACTGGTTAGGGAAAATGATGAATTTGATATGGGGTTGGTTCGAAACATCCTAATTAGGTCAATGAGTTATAAAGGGTCAACCCCCAGATTTAAAGCTATTATTAATGAACCCTAAATGCGTTAAAAAACTTAAAGAAATTGAATGCAAATAAGGTTTTAGAGAGAAGGTTTATATTCTTAATAATCCTTTGGAAGTTATTTCAGGGAAGAAAGTTATTGAACCCGAGACTTCAATGGTTAAGAGACATCTGAACAATTAAGGTAAGTTTGTTTATTATGAGTTTTAGTATATTAAATTTAAGTGTTATGAATGGTGGTATGTGTGATAGATGAATTACAAATTGGAATCCTTGATTATGATGTATATGAATTTATAGTACAAGTAATGGCACAATTAGTTTTGGAAGTGAAAATATTATGATATGATCATGAACAATATTGATTAACATTGTGAAGCACGATTACTCATTTGTTTGGTCTTTAATGAGACATTGATGCTTATGTGTTTTATTTGTGATTGTGAATAGTGGATGTGGAGTTGATTTTGATGAGCCTAAGGGCAATAACATCAGAAGAAAATTTCTAAGAACCCAGTTGACTCGGTGGACAGAAACATCTCGGGAAATTATTTGTATAAGAACTGCGGTGAGTCGAGGGGATAGTAACATCGTAGGAAACAATACTATATATTATTAGGATGATATGGGAGGCAGTAACATCATGTTCTGAGCAATAATGTGCAATTAAGTATTTTGTTTATCTCTCATATTAGAATTTGATACACTTTGTCTGTAATTAACAAACTTCTGGATTTGCTTGTTTTATTTTTAACTTATAAATCCAGATACAGAGCATATAGATGGCAGTACTCTATAGTCTAGGGTCATGTTACTACGTCACAGGACAATCGGGAGTGTACTAGTTAGTGTTGGTGTGAAATTGAAGAGTATCCATCTTTTTCATTTATTTCATCGTATAGGATTTGTAATTTAGTAAGAATAGGGTGAATGTAAATATTAATGTAATGAGTTTGTTTGTAAGATGATGAACATGTTAATGGTGTAATAAAATAAAGTGGTTATGTGAATATTAAAGTTGGGATGTAAACATAATGACGACGATGATATGGAATATTGGACTTGTTGTAATTGGGTTTGGTAGTGTGTGATTATGATGACTATTGCATCCAATGCTACATAAATCATAATATGTTATTTATTTGGTATGACGTGTGACAAAAAGTGCCAAATCTTTACACCGGTGATCCATTGCCCAATCGAAGACCTCTAGTTGGTAACCATCCCCTGGCCATTCGTGCAGTGGTAGGTTGACATCGTCAGCAAGTTGTCGATGGCCCCTAGAGGGTTCAAGTTCCTGATTTCAATAACTCACTACTTCATGAAGTGTATTGAATTCGAGCCCATAGTAAACATTTTATGAAGAGACATTAAATGCTTCATTTTAAAGAATATCATGAAATGTAGCTGAGTTAGAAGAAATAATGAGATAGAATGCTCGTGATCATGAAATGTTCTTTGCAGAAACTATTCGCCTTCGTCATGAGCTATCTCATCTTGAGCATACTTTGAGAGAATCTCAAGATCAGGTTGACACTTTAGAGTTGTAAAGTAATTCTCTTCAAGATGAGTTAGGTCTAGTACAGAGGGAGGCAGGAAACTTCACTTACTCAAATGGGAAGCCCTAAAGAAGCATCACAATAATGGGGGGCAGGGAATCGTTGATTTGAAACTCCACAACAAGGCTATCTTATCTAAGTGGTGGTGGAGATTCCACTCTTGCCCATCCTCCTTCTGGGCTAAGGTGATCAAAGCCATTTACGTCATGAGGGATTCACTATCCTGGCCTATGCTTCCTAACCATCCTAATCCTTCCAATATGTGGATGGATATATCTAATCTGCCAAGCATTGACCCAAACCTGGGTGAAATCATCAGGAAGGGATTTAAATGGGGGGTGGGGGATGGTTCGAAGATTGAGTTA